>SKCR01036875.1:0-76871 GCA_019454045.1 Zanthoxylum bungeanum | reverse complement strand
AGACATGGCGCTTCAAACGTCACTGAAGACCGCCACCACAACATATTCTAGAATATGAAACACTGGTTTGCATCTCTTGCAGCAACCAAGAGATATAAGCAAATCTCCCAGCAAGAAATCTCCAGTACAAAATAGGGGATTTGATGTTAAAAAGGGAAATGGTAAGAAATTCTCTTAATATATATATATAAATATAGGAGAGATATGTTACTTGGAAGTGTATTGTGGGAAAGGTACAAAGATGAAGAGATATATCCTCTAAATTAAAAGGATACATCTTTAGGCCTTTAAAGATATTAGGAAATGATATAACCTTTAGGAGGGTTACACCCTAAACCAAATGGTGCCTACAAAGAAACCAATCCATGCCTATATAAATGAGTCTTTAGGTTTATTTTAATTCATTCATTTTTGTGGGAAAATATAGACATATTAGAGAGTCTAAAAAATAGAGAGAAATTCCATCATATTTTCAAGTTCAAGTTCTTGGAGAAAATAGTGCCCTTTCAAAAAGAAGTAATCAAGTTATCCTGTAAGAACATTAGCCACATGAAATCCGTAGAGTACCGATGCGGGACTAATAAGTTCTTAAGGACAGAGATTTACTCGACTTGATATTTTTTTTTTTATTAATTTCAAATTTGTCTAAGACCATGGTAATTGTTATTGATAATTGTTCTTATGAATTATACATGTTTAAGTAATTACAACACACCCACCCAATAATCTTAAGAACTTGTTAACATTCTGGTGTAAAATTTGTGCATTTGATTTGTAATGTAAAATAAATAGAATATGCATGTACTAATAATAAATAAATAAATAAAAAGTAAGAATTTGATGGGACATTACAGGAAGAGGGAGAATGAAATAAATTCGAAGGAAAAAAAGGAAATAACATGTCATAAGTTTGTTTTTATTTTTTATTTATTTATTTTATTTTTTGATGATGCATGCACAACATACAACAAAATTGTTCAAACTTGGATATACGCCACTGTGAGTTATGACGTGATTGCGTTGGCTGACAGTTATAATGATGAACCACCATATGCAAAAGAATGTCATTGCTTTAATTTTAATGTAGTACATCGGTTCGAAATTGAACATTTATTTTTCATAATCACGTGAAGGTTGCTATTTGCTTTGTGTTGTTGCCCTAATAATTATTATTATTTTTTTATTTTTTATTATGTGTTAATAAATATCTAAAATCATTTAAGCACGGTATTATCTAACATATGATTATTTTCTTTTTGGTGTAACTGAGAGTTTGTAGGATCTAATTTTAATTCAAAATGATACACTCACACATACTTTCACTTAAAATTTTACAAACTCTCTCACTGTAGCTACAGTGATATACAGTAAATCACTGTAGCATGTAGCTACAGTGAGACATGCTACAGTGAGAGAGTTTGTAAAACTTTAAGTGAAAGTGTGTGTGAGTGTATCATTACTCATTTTAATTATTTAATTAACTTAGGAAAATCAAATAATGAAATTATATAATTGGTTATTATATATTTAAGTTAATTAAAGTATTCTCAATTATCATTATTAATAACATACCCAATTTGTAAGTGATAAAGTTGATGTTTGTATCCTTAAAAAAATTTATTATTTGTATTTGGTTTGTTTATTGTTGGATTGAGAATTCAAGTGTAACGTTAAGAATGAATGCCTAAGATTTTCTATTGAAAAAAAGATTAAGGAAATTCTATCACCAAAGCGATAAGAGCCTAAGTGGGCAGAGACTTAAGTGGTTACATCGGACCCCCCTCGTCCTCTGAGAATTTTCCTTTATTCACCCATCATAAGAAATTTTAGTCACAAATTCGAGAACTTGTATTATTTGGTGTCATTTTTTATTACTATCCAAAATAATAACATGTGTTTTCTTAGTGTAACACTTAAACGAGATCATATAGTTGATCTTAGTGTGATTTGTCTTTTTAATTTCTGTTATATATGTACATTGGAAATATCACAGTACCGGTCACTCATGGAGAGAAACCAGATAAGCTTGGTGGAGCAAACTTCAAACAATGGCAAAGCAAAATGTTGTTATACCTGACAACACTACAATTGACTAAGTGTGGGAACACAGAAATCTGGGGCGACACTTTTCTGTCCTAGGCTCGCGGCCTAGTTGGGAGTACGGAGTAGCCACGGGGGACTAAACCGGAGAGTAATGGAGTCGCCACCCGGTGTGAACCGGGAAAATGAGATTTAAGGCCGCACTCACCCCTCACAGGGAAAACCTCAAACCGTTGGTTCGGAATGGTCCCTTACTTATGTCACTTGTAATAAAAGGATTTATGTAATAATTTAACCAGGCTTAATAACATTTATTTCCAAAAATATCATGCTTCTAAATTCATATGCATACATCAACAAGTTCATCACAACATGCAACATCACATGGCAATCTCATGAACATATTTCAATCATATGATATGGAAAACTAAGAACAACATAATCATGCTTGAGTACTATCTCATGAACCTATTAACCAAATAATATGCTAACAGCCTAATCATGCTTGAATACAATCCCAAAAACACATAGAATGGATAAATGCAGGAACACAAATAATACGGTTGGCTATATAACACAAGAAAGATCAACAAGAGGCAATTATGCATGAATATGATAAGACAGACTCAGTTCAGTGTGTGCGCGTTCGTGTAGCGTTCGTAATGCGTTCGAACGGTAAACAGAAGGTTCGCGTTCATATGGCGTTTGATAACGCGTTCGAACGGAAATGAAACAGAATGCTCGCGTTCGTATGGCGTTTGATAACGTGTTCGAACGGAAATGAAACAGAATGCTCGCGTTCGTATGGCGTTCGTGAACGCGTTCGAACGAAAATGAGACCTGATGCATGATAAGGCAAAATGCATACGCGTTCGAGTTGCATTCGTAAACGCGTTCGAACGGGAACAGACCTGATGCATGGAATGGGACGCAATACATAAACAACAAAATAAGGGGGGCGCGGCGAAGTACTGCCGTAAAGGTGGCCTTTTGGGGGCTCTTGATCTCTCAAAGAGAGGACCTTTAGACCAACATACTAAGCCCATGCGCGTCACATCACATCATGCATACAAACATAAAGACAATCATATTATTCTAAGTATGTCCGATTGAACGTGTCTTGCATCCAACCGAACACACATCAACCGGCGCAGCAAAGCATCGTGGTAAAGGGCTTTAAAACCCCTCCCCGTAGGGGATCTTTCATTCCACTTACTAAGCCCATGCGCTCGATTGAGTCATGCATATAAGCAACATGCAAAATTTAAGTGACGAAAAATAAATAAATAAAAGCAACACAAAATAAGAGAAGGTGCCGTTTACTCAAGTGGTACGTGGAGTTGTATCCCAAGTACAGACCGCACTACCGTCCATTCGGATTCGGCTACGGAATTTACGTCTGGGTTTCCATCCTATATACCACAAGAGACGACACTCTTCCATTTCATTCAAGCCACAACATGCATCCATAAACGACTCTCATGCGAATAGAATTCAATAATAATAAAAAAAACGAATATAAACTAATGAAAGGTACCCTCAGGTCTAACCTTTTAAATCACCTCTCGGATGTACGGTAAACGATCGTCGGAATGGTGGATGCTCCGCAACTCTCCCCTTCACTGGTTCACTGTTCTCGTTCACTGTTCGTTGTTGTCTTACTGTTTTGAGTCGTCATTCTCCGTCTTTTGCTACTGTTTTCTTGGTTTCGCTGCCGTTTCCTCTTTATCTTTTGCTTACTGTTTTTGGGTGTGTTCTTCCTGTAATTTTTCTGTGTGTGTGTATGAGCTAGGGACTAGGGGTTGAGAAGGTTGGTGAAGGGTTCTTTTTATAGGCAAAGGGTTGGGCTTGACAAGGAAAGGGATTTGCCTAATTAAAGAGGGATTTGATTTGGTTTGGTTAAGGGAAGTCAAAGATTGAGGGGGGGACAAATCTTGGCTAGATAGGGAAGGTTGAATATTTGATTGGCTTGGTTTAGGAATACATATTTTAAGTTAGGAATAATATTGGTTGATTGATTTTAACTTGGTATGATTATATTTTGATTTAGTATGTGATTTCTTTAATTTAGGCATGATTTTAGTTTAAGTTGGTAATTTCTTATTTTATGTTTGTATATGTTTTATTTAAATTGGGATGTGTTTTATGGGCTTTGGGGGGCTAATTGGGCTGGATGTGAGGCTAGCAGCAAAACCAGAATTACCGACACCGTTCGAACGCTTCCTCGAACGCGGCACGAACGCCCGCAATCCGTTTGACGTTCGAACGTAAACACGAACGCAGCACTAACGAAAAAACAGTGAACCTTGTTTATTCTGAATTTCCCCTTCCGATGTCCGTTCCCGTGACCTCCGTGACTTAAAAGGTAGTGTCTCCAAAATGAGACTCATCATAGGGACTTATGTGTAAAAATGCAGTGCCTACAGTCGCCCCCACTTTGATGGGACTTGTGTAATATGCAATAGTGACAATCCTATCAAAAGTATGCATGCATTTCTACTTACCTGCTCGCCAGCTGCCACTTGACTTACCATGTGTTGAGTTGATTTGGGGGTGGTGAGGTGCTGCGACCCCTGGTTCATTCCCGAACCGTCTTGTGATGTGGTCCATTCTCGAACCGTTACCGTAAGTTGGTCCATTCCCGAATCGTGCTTCCATTCTTGGAGTGCCATTCCCAGCTTGTTCATTCTTGAACTCTGCTCCATTCTTGGATTGCCATTCCCGGCTTGTTCATTCTCGGACTGTTGAGATGGGGCTTTATTCCTCCCGAGCTTTATTCCCGAACTGTTGAGATGAGGCTTCATTCCTCCAAGCTTTGTTCCCGAACTGTGTTGAGATGAGGCTTTATTCCTCCCGAGCTTTATTCTCGAACTGTTGAGATGAGGGTTTATTCCTCCCGAGCTTTATTCCCGAACTGTACTGACATAAGGCTTTCTTCCCCTTGAGCTTTGTTCTCAAACTATACTGACATGAGGCTTTTATTCCCCTGGGCTTTGTTCCCGAACTGTGTTGTGATAGGGCTTTATTCCCCTGGGCTTTATTCCCGAACTGTGTTGATATGAGGCTTTTATTCCCGTACTGAGCTTAATGCAGGCTTTCTTCCTTCGAACCGTTACTGTAAGGTGGTCCATTCCCGAACTGTTACTGTAAGTGTTCATTCATTCCTGACTGTTATCGTGAGGTGGTTCATTCCCGAACCGTTACTGTAAGTGGTTTCATTCCCGACCCATGCTTCCATTCTTGGAGTGCCATTCCCGGCTTGTTCATTCTCGAACTGTGTTTCCATTCTCGGAGTGACATTCCCGGCTTGTTCATTCTCGAACTGTGTTTCCATTCTTTGAGTGCCATTCCCGGCTTGTTCATTCTTGAACTGCCCATTCCCAGACTATATCTCCATTCTCGGAGTGTCATTTCCGACTTGTTCATTCTTGAACTGTGCTCCATTCTTGGATTGCCATTCTCGGCTTGTTCATTCTTGACCTGTCCATTCCCGACTATATCTCCATTCTCGGAGTGCCATTCTCGAGACTGATCTGATGTAATATGGGCATCGCCCCCAGAATGCCATACCCGGCAATGCTGATACTGATGTAATGTGGGCCTCGACCCTGGACTCATTCCCAAATGTGTTTGATGTGGGCCTCGACCCTGGGACTCATCCCCAAAACTGATGTTGAAGTGGGCCTCGGCCCCAACTGCTACTGTCATGGGCCTCGCCCCCAGATTGATGCTGATGTGGGCCTCGACCCTCGGGATTTATCCCAAACTGTGTTTGATGTGGGCCTCGACCCTGGGACTCATCCCCAAAACTGATGGTGATGTGGGCTTCGGCCCTGGGACTTATCCCCAAAATTGATACTGATTCGGGCCTCGACCCTCTGCGATTCATTCTCGAAAACTGCTGATATTGTACGGTTACTGCTTCTGGTTGGCTTGTATTTGACGCTTCTCTTTTTCTCCTTTGAAACCTGTTATTACAAAACAGAACAAACACAAAAAGGATGTGAATATGTTACGTGTATGCATGCATGCATGATTGGGTTTCCTATCCCGTCGGGTTAGGTCTTCTGTCAATTCTCTTGGTGACTGCTTAGCCTTCTCTTCCTCAGACAAGCTATCTCTTCAATCTGTCTACGTTGATCGGCTCGGTGAACTAATTCCCTTCCAAGTCTGATATCTTCACTGGCTCTATTTCCCAATTCCTGAATGTCTATCTTATCTTTTCTGTTTGCTTATTTCGAAGGTTCCCCGTGTGTTCTCACTGGATTCCGTAGTACCAAGGTTGAATACTTTTCTAAAATATACTCATATTGC
The DNA here is from genome assembly GCA_019454045.1 of Zanthoxylum bungeanum. Lineage (NCBI taxonomy): Eukaryota > Viridiplantae > Streptophyta > Magnoliopsida > Sapindales > Rutaceae > Zanthoxylum > Zanthoxylum bungeanum. Next base: position 70,517 of record SKCR01036875.1, on the reverse strand, counting down.
AGGAGAGTTTCAGCAAAATGAACGTCTTTATTATTGTTGAGGAAAAGAGTTCGAAAAAGTAACAAAATCAATGTCATTTAAAAAACTGGATCAAATAGACTAGGAGGAACATCTCCATCATCCGCAACACTGCCTTCTTCCTCGGCCTATGGTTCTTCACTGTCATCCATGTAGAAGCTTGGTGTTTGATGGTTTCTTTTCATGGGTTGGGTGTTTTATGGCAATCTATGAGATCTTGAATTTCATGCCTGAGGCGGGTGCAGTTGTCGGTGTCATGGCCATGTAGCTGGTGGAAGTGACAATAAAGGTTCACATTTATGTGTGGTGGTGGGGGTGTGCGGAAGTGGCTTGCCTTCTAAGGGTTTCAAGATTCCTTGTCCCTGTAACTTTTCAAATACCTTCGACAAAGGTCTACCAAGGTTGGAGAATTGCCGGTTCCTGATGGCAGCAACCTCGACAGTAGCGGGCTTAGTCTCAGAATACCCCCCAAAAGTCCGCCTATTCTGGCCATAGGACTTTCTGTTTTCAGCCTCCTCTTCCTCAATATCCATGACAGTTTCCCTCAACTGTCGAAAATCAGAAATCATCGAAGTCATCCTCCTCAGCTTACTATAAATAGAGGGCTTGGTGCCCCTGATGATCATCTTGATTTGGTCCTTCTCAGAGGGCTGAGTCTGCATTTTCAGAAGCTGGCTTCTCCAGCGGTCTACATACTCCTTGAAGCTTTCTTCCGGCTTCTGCTTAGTATTCTCCAAATCGCGGAGTGACAAGTCAATTTCTAAGTCTGTAACATACTGCTTCAGAAAAGCATCAGCTAGTTCCTTCCAATCTTCCTTAACTTCTTCTCAAGGATATGATACCAAACCACAGGTGCCCCCTCGAGTGACATCCCAACATCTTTTGGACTTGGCACTGTGATAGGCCCATTGAACTCATGACTGAGATATATTGCTGCGATGGACCCTCGGGTCTCCGTTCCCACTAAACTTGGCCATGTCGGGCATTTTAAACTGTGCCGGCAACTGTTCCTCAAAAGTCAGTGTGTCATAATCCAGCAAATCCTCATTCTTACCCCTCATCTTGCGGGTAACCGACTCAACATGATGCCAGAGTTTCTGTAACTCTGCCTGAGACCCAGATACTCTGCCTGCTGCGTACTCTGCCATATCATCATCAAAAGCGGGGGTATCATCCCCCAATCTGTTCGGAGATTCCTCTTGCCTCACATCCCCAGAATTAACCCCGGCACGAGACCCAGCTATACCAGCCATAGCAGTAGTCAAAGCCTGCAACTGTTCAGTGATCTTGGCGAGACCGTTCTCTAACTGATCCATACGGGACACCTCATTATCGGATTCACTCATACTTGTTCTTTTAGTGAGTCTGGTTCCTTCCCTAACCCAAACGGTATCTATGGTGTCTTTTTTAAGACACAGAGGATGTCAACAAGGTATATGTATGCATGATGTGCATAAGAAGTATATAACATATATTAAATCAAATAAAATCCTCAAACAAATCGGCCTATTATCATTTAGAAGCTTTTGGGACAACTGTCATAAGAGTGACCCCGTCCCAGTTTAAATGGCCCAACGAGTTCATGTCTTATGGCAAAAGAGCCCACTAAATCCCAATGATAATATTCTGAACACAATCATAAAATGGCCCATTGTTATTTAGAAAGCTTTTGGCACAATTGTCATAAGATGTGTTCTTGTCCCAGTTTAAATGGCCCAACAAGCCCATATCCCATGATAAAGGTCCAAATGGATCCAAACAACGATGTTCCCAAACACAAGCATAAAAGAAAGATGATGCAAACATGACATAATAATTTCTACAAAAGTGGCCCATCAACATTTCAGAAGCTTTTGGCCTAATAGTCATAAGGTGTGAACTTGCCCCAGTTTAAATGGCCCAGCAAGCCCGCATTTCTGACAATAGTCCAACTGCATCCAAATGAGGATGGTCCACAAGCACATATTCAAGGAAATAATTGTTACTTTAGCCAACCCGGTCTATGGGTGGGTTAGCAAGAGTATAGACAAAGGCTCTCACCGGCGAAGGATGGCCCACAACTAGGTCTCCCCACTCAAGGGTTCGAGCAACCAAGTGAGAGCACCCCTTTTTATACACTAAGGTACGTGCCAATGAGCTATGGTGTGTGACGGACTGTCAAATGGATTTCCCGTTGTAGATCCCCCAGAGGGAAGGTGGAGCGAGGCTCACTTAAATACCCAAGCCTCTTAGGCTCTTATCGCTTGTTGTCAGGAATAAACAACGAGTCCTCCAAATTAGTCCATCACAATAGGCTACCAGTAGATGGCTATCTAGGTGCCTTCACAGCTTTTCCTTCTAGAAAGGTAGTGAATAAAAGAAGACACCAAACCATTACCTAGCCTTAAAATGCATTTGATTAAACCCTCACTTCATCCACTATAGACACGGTCAATTAAAACATAAATCCAAACATCACAAGACAATATTTCGGGGCCGATTCTCTATCCCCAGTGGAGTCGCCAGACTGTGGGAACACAGGAAATCTGGGGCGACACTTTTCTGTCCTAGGCTCGCGGCCTAGTTGGGAGTACGGAGTAGCCACGGGGGACTAAACCAGAGAGTAATGGAGTCGCCACCCGGTGTGAACCGGGAAAATGAGATTTAAGGCCTCACTCACCCCTCGCAAGGGAAAACCTCAAACCGTTGGGTTCGGAATGGTCCCTTACTTATGTCACTTGTAATAAAAGGATTTATGTAATAATTTAACCAGGCTTAAATAACATTTATTTCCAAAAATATCATGCTTCTAAATTCATATGCATACATCAACAAGTTCATCACAACATGCAACATCACATGGCAATTATGCATGAATATGATAAGACAGACTCAGTTCAGTGTGTGCGCGTTTATGTAGCGTTCGTAAACGCGTTCGAACGGTAAACAGAAGGTTCGCGTTCGTATGGCGTTTGATAACGCGTTCGAACGGAAATGAAACAGAATGCTCGTGTTCGTATGGCGTTTGATAACGCGTTCGAACGGAAATGACACAGAATGCTCGCGTTCGTATGGCGTTCGTGAACGCGTTCGAACGGGAACAGACCTGATGCATAGAATGGGACGCAATACATAACAACAAAATAAAGGGGGCGCGCGAAGTACTGCCGTAAAGGTGGCCTTTGGGGGCTCTTGATCTCTCAAAGAGAGGACCTTTAGACCAACATACTAAGCCCATGCGCGTCACATCACATCATGCATACAAACATAAAGACAATCATATTATTCTAAGTATGTCCGATTGAACGTGTCTTGCATCCAACCGAACACACATCAACCGGCGCGGCAAAGCATCGTGATAAAGGGCTTTAACCCTCCCCGTAGGGGATCTTTCATTCCACTTACTAAGCCCATGCGCTCGATTGAGTCATGCATAAATAAGCAACATGCAAAATTTAAGTGACGAAAAATAAATAAATAAAAGCAACACAAAACAAGAGAAGGTGCCGTTTACTCAAGTGGTACGTGGAGTTGTATCCCAAGTACAGACCGCACTACCGTCCATTCGGATTCGGCTACGGAATTTACGTCTGGGTTCCATCCTATATACCACAAGAGACGACACTCTTCCATTTCATTCAAGCCACAACATGCATCCATAAACGACTCTCATGCGAATAGAATTCAATAATAATAAAAAAAAATGAATATAAATTAATGAAAAGGTACCCTCAGGTCTAACCTTTTAAATCACCTCTCGGATGTACGGTACACGATCGTCGGAAGGGTGGATGCTCCGCAACTCTCCCGGTTCACTGGTTCACTGTTCTCGTTCGTTGTCTTACTGTTTTGAGTCGTCCTTCTCCGTCTTTTGCTACTGTTTTCTTGTGGTTTCGCTGCCGTTTCCTCTTTATCTTTTGCTTACTGTTTTTGGGTGTGTTCTTCCTGTAATTTTTCTGTGTGTTGTGTATGAGCTAGGGACTAGGGACTAGGGTTGAGAAGGTTGGTGAAGGGTTCTTTTTATAGGCAAAGGGTTGGGCTTGACAAGGAAAGAGATTTGGCTAATTAAAGAGGGATTTGATTTGGTTGGTTAAGGGAAGTCAAAGATTGAGGGGGGGACAAATCTTGGCTAGATAGGGAAGGTTGAATATTTGATGTTGGCTTGGTTTAGGAATACAATATTTTAAGTTAGGAATAATATATTGGTTGATTGATTTTAACTTGGTATGATTATATTTTTGATTTAGTATGTGATTTCTTTAATTTAGGCATGATTTTAGTTTAAGTTGGTAATTGCTTATTTTATGTTTGGTATATGTTTTATTTAAATTGGGATGTGTTTTATGGGCTTTGGGGGGCTAATTGGGCTGGATGTGAGGCTAGCAGCAAAACCAGAATTACCGACACCGTTCGAACGCTTCCTCGAACGCGGCACGAACGCCCGCAATCCGTTTGAGTTCGAACGTAAACACGACGCAGTACTAACGAAAATAGTGAACCTTGTTTATTCTGAATTTCCCCTTCCGATGTCCGTTTCCCGTGACTCCGTGACTTAAAAGGTAGTGTCTCCAAAATGAGACTCATCATAGGGACTTATGTGTAAAAATGCAGTGCCTACACTAAGTATCTCAAAGATCCTGCCGATCATGTGGAGGGAGAAACGGAAACAGCCAAACAACTACTGTTGGACAAATAGGACCCATAACATCACTATTTGTACATATTATTGTGTTGTTGTACAAATTAACTATGTGACAAAGGAAATTACTCTTTTATCATTTGTAATTAGATTACCAAGATATATAAATGATAAAAGTCCATATGATTAGTAACAGATTAATAAGATATGAGACATTATTAATCCACTAAGGTTTAATCATTAAATATCCATAGTCGTAGTATTATCGAGACTGGATATCGATAATGCGGAATAAACTAGTATTACACTTGTGCGTGTTATGGAAGCGTAACGACATAGTTCTCATATATTTTGGTATTGGATACTCATGCAAGTGTAATAGGAGGTTCTGTTTACCGATGATACGAAAACAACTTCGCTCTGGATAGACCCATCGGAATCCCATTGGTAGTATGACTATGTGTCTATGGGAATCTGAATCAGGGTAGGTGTATTTGGTCTTAACCTAAGACTTGCATCGCTAATACTTACAAAAATCAGTATACTTTGGTTTTGGTCATCCGGGGCTTTAACAGGTTCTGTGTACGCCTTTTCTGGGTATACTGAGAATCGTAGTGTATTGGATGTGATGTCAAAATGGAAGTATCACTCCAGTCATATGGAGATGATGATCACGTAGGATACATAATTAGTACTCTTTAGTACTGCAGTCATCGGGATAATATGACTAGGTCATGATTATCCGATTATAGAGATCAGTTACCAGAGATCCGATATATGCTTCGTACGGGGCAGACACAATTCCAGCCCTAGGCCTAGCATGTGATATCAATACTGGATCGTAATACGCAATACTACGTATACTACGCATGTTATAGATTATATATTCCTTAAAGAATATTTCTGGAGAATTGGGTAGGCACGACGCTTTGCTAGAAGCCAACCATGTCTCGTAAATTGGTAAAAATGTGGTATAAGGTACGCACGTGTTCAGATAGTCCGACGACCGGATTTACTGCCAACATATCCATGGATCTCATGGGTCGCTTCCCAAAGATTAACCGATGACGTATGACTCACACAGAATTAATCTGGGATTAATTATAAGAGAGAGAAAAATTAATCTGGGATTAATTACGGCGAGAATTTATCTGGGATAAAATTCTATTAGAAAAGAGAGAACGATTAATTTGGAATTAATCGATAAAATAATATATTCGATATATTAAATGAAATTAGATTTCATAACGGAATTAAAATTGAATTTTAATTCGGGCGAACGAATTAATTTAGAATTAATTCGCGAGTGACTTAATAGTAATTTTGCTTGGCATAATAATTTAATTAAATTTGATTTAATTACGTCGCAACGAAAAATTCGATAATTCAGAATTAATGAACCCGAGCCCGGAATGTGTTTGCGGGCCCACTCAGATTTTGAATCAAGTGGGGACCACATGTCACATCACTTGTCTTTCTCATCACTTTTTGGTGATGGAATTTGGTGAGTTGGTAATGATGTGTTGGTGACTTGTAACTTACACAATTGTTAAAAGTGATGGATTTATTACCAACTTTGGAATTGGTATATCTTCTTTTGTTTTTGAAAATCAAAAAGCGGTCAACACACATCACTCTATTTCTTCTTCTTATTCACGCCCAAAGTGCATAATTTTCTTCTCCCAAATTTTCTTGGCTTGGCCGAGAACTTCAAGAACCAAGAGGAAGAATTGTTGTAATTTTTCTAAGTGCTAGCACACATCAAGAATCATACAAAGGTGTTAGGGAAACCTTTCCCATTGAGCTTGGAATCAAAGATCAAAGCTTGGAGCTTGATACACAACTTGGAGGAGCTTGGAACACTTTCAAAGAGATAAAAAATTTTGTTTACAACACATCCTACAACCGATCTTTGTAAGTATAATTCTGCTATACTTCTTTTCGTATTCACAATATTTTATGCTTGAAATGATCTTGGGATGATCTTAGAGACCAACAATGGTGTCAGAGCCTAAATTATGCATGAAATGAATTAGGGTTCATAGACTTTAATTTGGGGCTATTATGATTTATGCATGATTTCTTCAAATTGAGGTTTTGGTTGAGCTTGGATGATGTTAAATTAGATTTGTGCATCTTAGGAATTGAGAAATTGAATTGGATAAAATTTCCCCTAATTCCATATGCTTGGCCGAATTTATAGGACCCTTGTAGTTCTTGGTGATTTTTGATTTTAGACCATTGGATGTGTTTAAAATGAATGGATAAATTGATTTGTGATCTAATTGGATTGAAATCAAAATTAATGAAAATATTACCATATTGCCGTGAGCTTAATGAGCATGTTGGGATTGATTTTGCTTCAATTTGTGTTGGACATAAGTTGATTAATTAAAGCATGATTAATTAGTGTAATTGGTATTTTTGAAATATTAATTTAACTAATTAGTTATAGCTAATACACTTTAATTAAATAATTGTAATATTTGAAATATTGTGATTAAATAAATTAGCCTTTAATTTTGAAATGGCTAATGTTGTTGTATTTGGGCTTAATGGGCTTGGTTGGGCCAAGTTTGGTTTAAGATAATTGGTTGAATCCAATTGGGCCTAAAACCATTTCCATAAAGTCCAAATATGATAATTGGGCCTAATGGGACAAAATTATTTTTATGGCAAAGGTTGATTCCTTATTGGGCTTTGGTTGCCAAAATCCATGCCTTAATAAATTAATTGAAAGCCCATTGGACTTTAATTAAATTGACATTGGATGTTAATTGGGCTTTGAGACCCATTAAGATTAGATTTAGAATATAAGTCGTAAAGGCACATTTAAAGTGTAATTATTTAATTTGGAATTAAATAAAGAATTAGTATTGAATACAAGCTAAATTGGATTTAAAAATGTAGTTTGATATAATTCAAGAACATGTTTATATTCAAACTACTTCATTTGTAGTTGGCTATATAATTGGATTATAGTAATCAATATATTTGAATATAACCGATCAATTATAATTGATTATATAGTTAGACTATATTAATTATTATATTCGATTGTACCCGAAATCGTTGATTGGATAGTTGGATTATTGGAATCAAGATAACTGAAAGATTAGCGTTTAAAACATAATCCTGGGTGAAAATTTGTTTAAGCGGCTTCAATTTTCAAATCGGGAATTGAACCTCATGATAGTCCTGGGAACCGAGAAGTTACTTTATTTGATAGAGTGACATCTCGGGCCTGAGCCCAGAGTTGAGCAAATAGTAGAGCATGAGTCTTGGAAGACTCATGGTGATGATAACTTTAGTGCTCAATCTGTTATGCTTGCCGCAATGACTCTTTAATTTTGTCGTCAAAATTAAGGATTAGATATTTATACCATGATGTTGAAATTAAAGGATCTTCATAGATCTAACCTTAGATCTTAGAAGTACGAATTGCAAAAGATGTTATTTCCCTCGCGTATGTGAGAGGGTACATCTGACGAGCACTAGGTGTCGCATATGATTGCTGTCATCGATCACCTAGGTTAGTTGGGCATTACCTACGTGGCCGAGACTTCCAAAGATTTGATCTTATAGTCTATACCCGAATGCTGGGGCAGGTTCATTATGAACCAAGATAAAACTCTTGGAGAGTTAATGGCTATGCTCAAGAAGATAGAGCCAGAGTTTGCAAAAGGGCAAGAATCGCAAGACGCATATTACTTCGACATCCCAAATGGCCAAGACTTGGCCGAAGGCTTCTGGGCTGTGGAAAAGGGCAAAGGCAAAATCGTCACAGTCTTGTAAGAAGACAAAGGACATATCCCAAGATGTCTACCTAAACTGTGGCAAACGGGGTCACTGGAAGAGTGACTGCCGTATGGACAAAGGCAGACATGAAAGAAGTGAAGACGGGCAAGGCTCCGACTTCAGATATGTTTGTTATAAATATGTCCACTGCTGGTTTTAAAATTGGATTTTAGATACTAGATGTGGTACATAAATATATGTACTGATATGCGGGATCTGCTGATTACCAGGATACTGACTTTAGTTGAGATCGACTTATGAGTCGAAAATAGGACGAGAGTCGCTGTTTTGGCTGTGGGAACCTAATTTTTGGAACTGCCATTTTGGCAAGTACTTGAACATTATCTATGTATCTAGTTTAACCCATTGCAGGTATACCTTTATATTTTAGAACATTAAGTGTTTTATTTATAAAGATGATATTGAGATAAACACATTAGATGTGAATAATAGTATTTATATTTAGAATATAAATTAATCTTATACATATAATATGACAAACAATGGCTCAAACTGAATAAATCTGTTGAGACTTAAAAATGGCATTGTTGTCTGGGACACGTTAACAAGACTGTATATCCACACTTTCGAAGAGTGGATACTAGGACAGATTGATTCTAATTCAAATGAAGTCTACGAATCTAGTTCATTAGGCAAAGTGCCTAAAACACCTTTTACTTGGTAAAAGTGCAATTGCCACCGATCTGTCAGCCCTCGTTCATAGTGACGTAAGTGGGCCCATGTATAGCTAGGCTAGAGGTGGATTTGAATACTTCGTAACCTTTACGGATGTGGCATCGCGTTATGGTTATGTGTATCTTATGAAACACAAGTCAGAAACTTTTGAGTAATTCAAAGGGTTTCGACACGAAGTAAGAAAACAGACCGATAAAAGTATTAAAAACATTACAGTCGGACCATAGTGTAAAATACTTAAGTAATAAGTTTCTCAACTATTCGAAAGCGTATGGTATTCTTTCATAGTGGACTCCTCCCGGAACACTTCATTTTGACGGTGTGTCCGAACGGAGAAACCGAACTTTGTTGGACTTAGTAAGGTTAATGATGAGTCGCTCTAAGCTACCAATTTCCTTTATAGGATATGCATTAAACAGTGCAATACTTATTTTGAATAAGATTCCATGTAAAATCTGTTAGACAGACTTCATATTAGATATGAACATGAAAGAAACTAGGTTTCTTATTCCTGAAGATTTGGGAATGCTGGGCATACGCTAAATGTTTGGATGGTACCAAACTAGAACCCAAATCGGATAAGTGCCTATATGTAGGTTGTCCTAGGGAAACCAAATTATAATACTTATACAACTCACAAGAGAATAATGTAATTGTTGCTCTCCATGCGGTTTTCCTAAGAGGAATTCCTAAATGTAGTGGAAAGTGGGAGGAAAGTAAAACTCGATAAAAATCGGAGTAATACTGTTCCAAACACCGAGACTTCACGAAACACCAACAGTTCATCGGGGATGAAACTGTACCAATAATCTTCGAATACACAAGAATCACGTAAGTCGGAGAGAGTCAGAAAACAACCTGGGAGGTATGGGTTTCTGATCTCACCTCATGTAGATGTCAATCTTATTGAGGAAGAGGAACCGACTACGTATGAGGAAGTGATACAAGGTATCGACACATTTTATGGCAAAGTGCCATGAAGTCCGAAATGGATTCCATGTATACCAACTAAGTTTGGAAACTGGTTGATGTACAGAAAGACATTGTTCCTATTGGTACTAAATGAGTCTTCAAGGAAGACATACATGGATGGCAACATACAAATGTACATAGCTAGGCTTGTACAGAAAGGGTATCGTCATCAACATGGTGTCGATTACAACGAAACCTTTTATCCGTTACCATGATTAAATCCATTCGGACAATGCTTGCTAATGCTGCATATTTCATTTATGAAATATGGCACATGGATGTCAAAATCTCTTTCCTTAACGGAAACCTTTTGGAGGATGTTTATAACATCCTGACAGTTTTGTCGTGCCGAAACAAGCAAACAAGGTTTGCAAGTTAAATCGATCCATTTATGGATTGAAGCAAACATTGCGTTCTTGGAACCAACATTTTGATAAGATCATAATGGTTTATGATTTCATTCAAAACGAATATGATTCTTGTGTATATTAGAAGGTTAGTGGGAGCGCACTGACAATGATTGTCCTATACGTTGATGACATATTATTTCTTGGAAATGATATTCCCATATTAAATAATCGGTGAAAGCTTGGCTTTCATGAAAATTCTCGGTAGACTATTTGGGAGAGGCAACCTTTATTCTAGGAATAAGGATCTACTGGGATAGATCTAAAAGTTGTTGGCACTCTCCGAGAACTCGTATATTGAAATACATGTACGCGACCTGGTGTCTCATAGGCTTTGAGCATATGGAGTCAAAATCAGGCTAATCCAGGTGATAGTCACTGGATTGATGTTAAGAACATCCTTAAGTATCTTAGACGAACTAAGGATGCTTTCTTAATCTATGGAGAAGGAGAACTTGGAGTGACTGGGTTCACCGTTGTAAGTTTCCTAACCGATAAAAACGACTATAAGTCGTAATAAGGGTACTATATAGTTTGAATAACGGAACAATGAGCTGAAAATCTTCCAAGCAAGATACTGTTGCTGAATAAATAACAAAAGTGGAATATTGCTGCAGCTGAGGCAATAAAAGAAGCAATTTTAGATCTATAAAATTCCTAATTAGATTAGGAGTAGTTGTGTTAGCAGCTGAGCTAGGTTACAACACAAGCTAAGGAATTGCGGTTTCATCAACGATCCAAGTATATACTTCAATTATTTCATCTGATTCGTTGGATCATACATCGTAACGATGTGATGATCGAATAAATCGCATCATATGATAACCTTGCAAATCCGCTGACGAAAGCAGTTTCTCAGCAGAAGTTTGAGCGACGCGTATATAGTTCAGGTGTAGGACACTTGAGTGATTGGCTTTAGGCCAAGTGGGAGATTGTTGGACAATTATGACCCATAAGATCACTATTTGTACAGAACATTGTGTTGTTGTACAAATTAACTATGTGACAAAGGAAATTGCTCTTTTATCATTTGTAATTAGATTACCATGATATATAAATGATAAAAGTCCATATAATTATTACCAAATTAATAAGATATGAGAAAATATTAATCCACTAAGGTTTAATCATTAAATATCCCTAGTCGTAGTATTATCGAGACTGGACATCGATAATGCAGAATAGACAAGTATTACACTTGTGCTTGTTATGGAAGCGTAACAGCATAGTTCTCATATATTTGGGTATTGGATACTCATGCATGTGTAATAGGAGGTTTTGTTTACCGATGGTACGGAAACAGCTTCGTTTTGGATAGACCCATAAGAATCCCATTCGTAGTATGACTATGTGTCTATGGGAATCTGAATCAGGGTAGGTGTATTTGGTCTTAACCTAAGACTTGCATCGCTAATACTTACGACAATCAGTATACTTTGGTTTTAGTCGTCCGGGGCTTTAACAGGTTCTGTGTATGCCTCTTCTGGGTATACTGAGAATCGTAGTGTATTGGGTGTGATGTCAAGATAGAAGTATCACTTCAGTCATATGGAGATGATTATCACGTAGGATACTGAACTAGTACTCTTTAGTACTGCAGTCATCGGGATAATATGACTAGCTCATGATTATCCGATATATGCTTCGTACGAGGTAGACATAATTCCAGCCCCAGGCCTAGCATATGATATCCATACTGGATCGTAATACGCAATACTACGTATACTACGCCTATTATAGATTATATATTCCTTAAATAATATTTCTGGAGAATTGGATAGGCACGACGCTTTGCTAGAAGCCAACCATGTCTCGTAAATTGGTAAAAACGTGGTAAAAGGTATGCACGTGTTATGATAGTCCGACGACCAGATTTATTGCCAACATATCCAGGGATCTCATGGCTCGCTTCCCGAAGATTCACCGATGACGTATGACTCACACAGAATTAATCTGGGATTAATTATAAGAGAGAGAAAAATTAATCTGGGATTAATTACGACGATAATTTATCTGGGATAAAATTCTATTAGAAGAGAGAGAATGATTAATTTGGAATTAACCGATAAAAAATATATTCGATATATTAAATGAAATTAGATTTCATAACGGAATTAAAATTGAATTTTAATTCGGGCGAACGAATTAATTTAGAATTAATTCGCGAGCGACTTTAATAATAATTTTGCTAGGCATAATTATTTAATTAAATTTGATTTAATTACGTCGCAACAGAAAATTCGTTAATTCGGAATTAACAAACCCGAGCCCGGAATGTGTTTGCGGGCCCAGTCGGATTTTGAATCAAGTGAGGACCACATGTCACATCACATGTCACATCACTTGTCTTTCTCATCACTTTTTGGTGATGGAATTTGGTGAGTTGGTAATGATGTGTTGGTGACTTGTAACTTACACAATTATTAAAAGTGAAGGACTTATTACCAACTCTGGAATTGGTATATCTTTTTTTTTTGTTGGAAATCAAAAAGAGATCAACACATATCACTCTCTTTCTTATTCTCATTCATGCCCAAAGTGCATAATTTTCTTCTCCCAAATTTTATTGGCTTGGCCAATAACTTCAAGAACCCAGAGGGAGAATTGTTGCAATTTTTCTAAGTGCTAGCACACATCAAGAATCATACAAAGGTGTTAGGGAAAACTTTCCCATTGAGTTTGGAATCAAAGATCAAAGCTTGGAGCTTGATACACAACTTGGAGGAGATTAGAACACTTTCAAATAGATCAAAAATTTTGTTTACAACACATCCTACAACCGATCTTTGTAAGTATAATTCCGCTATACTTCTTTTCGTATTCACAATATTTTATGCTTGAAATGATCTTGGGATGATCTTAAAGACCAACAACTACGAGATGGGACATGATCGTGAGACGATTTTTTGTGCAAGAACTATCTTTTGGGAGGGCTTGACAATACCATGTATAATGTGTACCAAGGCATGGCTTATGCGAAGATTATCTGGGAATCTCTCGAGAAGAAATACAAAAGTGATGATGTCAGACAAAAGTAATTTATCGTGGGTAGCTTACTAGACTACAAAATGGTAGATTCAAGAACGGTAATGTCTCAGTTGGGTGAACTACAATTGATCATTCAAAAATATTAGATGAAAGAATGAAACTCTGCGAGATGTTTCAGGTTGCCACAATCATTGAAAAGTTTCCTCTATCATGGAAAGACTTTAGGAGCTATCTGAAACACAAAAAGAAACAGATGAGTCTTGAAGATCTTGGATTTTGATTGAGGATCGAAGAGGACAACAAGAAGTCCGAGAAGGTTAGCTACAAGACTATGGAGTCTAAAGCCAACATCGTCTAGGGTAGAAAAAGTAGCAAAAAGAGAAAGAATAGTGGAGCTGATTCATCCCAAGGAAAAAAAGTTCTAGCGGAAGTGCTACGGCTGTGGAAAAGGCGGTCATATGACAAAGGACTGCAGAAATAGGAAGTCTCAGGACAAGGCAAGAAAAAAAAAATGAGGCCCACGTCACTGAAGATGAGCAATTAACTGATGAGATTTCAGAGATGAACGTCTCAGCAGTTGTAACTGAAGCAAACTTGGTTGGAAACCTGAAAGAATGGTGGATAGACATTGGGGCTACTTGCCATATTTGTGCAGATAATAAGATATTTTCTTCATATCAGAAGGTCGATGGTGGTGATCATATGACTATGGGAAACTCGTCGACCTCCAGAGTGGTTGGACAAGGAACAATAGTTCTAAAGATGACATCCGGGAATGAGCTTACATTAAAGAATATTTTGTATGTTCCTGATATTCGAAAGAACTTGGTTTCAGTCTCACTCCTTAGCAAGAATGGTTTTAAGCTTGTATTTATTTCTGACAAGTTTGTACTATCAAAAATTGATGTCTATGTAGGAAAAATGATACCTCACTGGGGGTCTTTTCAAGTTCAATGTAATGATTGTCAATCGATATGGTGCTAATAATAATAAAGCTACATCTCCCGCTTATATTATTAAGTCACAAAATGTTTGGCATGATAGGTTGGGGCATGTTAATTATGATACAATGCGTAAATTAATTAACATGGATCTTATACCTAAATTTACAATAAATAACCAACATAAATGTGAAACATGTGTTGAAGCAAAAAAGAATAGAGTTTCATTTCACTCTATAAAAAGAAGTTCTGAACCTTTGGAACTTATACACACTGATGTGTGTGATATGAATATTGTGCAAACAAGAGGTGGTAAAAAGTACTTTGTAACTTTTATCAATGATAGCACAAGATTCTATTATGTGTATTTGCCTAGGAGCAAAGATGAAGCTATTGATAACTTTATACAATATAAGAACGAAGTTGAAAATCAACTTGGTAAGAAAATCAAAAGAACCAGGAGTGATATGGGAGGTGAATATGTATTACCATTCGGTAAGTATTGTTATAATCATGGAATTATTCACGAAACTACTGCTCCTTTTTCGCCACAACAAAACAGGATTGGGGAATGCAAAAACTGAACATTGAAAGAAATGATGAATGCCAAGCTGACAAGTTCTGGTTTACCCCAGTACTTGTGGAGGGAAGCCTTGCTTTGCTTTTCGCCAACTACGTTCTGAATAAGTTACCTCACAGAAGATTGGACAAGACACCATATGAATTGTGGAAAGGTCACGTACCTTCTTAAAAATATCTAAAAGTGTGGGAGTGTCTCGTCAAAGTAATGGTTCCTAAACCTAAGAAGGTTATAATAGGACCAAAGACTATTGATTGTATATTCATTGGATATGCTCATGACAGTAGTGCGTATCGATTCTTGCTACATAAATCTGAAATTCCTGACATCAATCCAAAAATGATAATTGAGTCAAAGAAGCGGCATTATTTGAAGAGAATTTTCCTTGTAAGGAAAATCAAAGAATAAAGTCTCATAAAAGAACTATTGATACTGCTACATGAAGTAATCAAATTAACTAAGAATCATATGAACATGAAAATATTGGGAAATTGAACCTAGACGTAGAAAAAGAGCTAGAACGTCTAAGTCATTTGGACATGATTTTCTGACATACTTAGAAAATGAGCCTCAAAGCTATAAAGAAGCAATGTCTTTTTCAGAGGCACCTTTGTGGAAAGAGGCCATCAATAGCTGAAAGTTGGTTGATATTCCTTCAGGTTGAAAGCCACTGGGCTACAAAGGGATTTTCAAACAGAAGATGAAGCCGAATGGATCGATAGATAAATATAAGGTAAGACTTGTCATAAAAGGTTATAAACAAAAAATGGACCTTGATTACTTTGATACCTATTCACCAGTGACCCATATCACTTCAATAAGAATACTTATAGCCATAACAAATATATTTGGTCTTCAAATACATCAAATGGATGTGAAGACGACATTCTTAAATGGTGAATTGGATGAACAAATTTACATGGAACAACCAGAAGGTTTCAATATTCCTGGACAAGAACATAAGGTGTGCAAACTTGTAAAATCCTTATACGGATTAAAACAAGCACCTAAATAATGGCATGAAAAATTTGACAAAGAGATGTTGTCAAGTGGGTTCAAAATCAATGAGTGTAATAATTCATACATTAAATCAACTCAAAAAGGGTATGTCATTGTGTGTCTCTACGTACACGATATGCTGATAATTGATAGTAATCATGAGATGATTCAGTCTACCAAGAAAGTATTGACTAGTAAATTTGATATGAAAGATTTAGGAGTAGCTGATGTGATATTAGGAACTAAGATTTCCAGATCATCAGATGGGTATATATTATCTCAGACTCATTATGTTGAGAAGATACTTGAGAAATATTATGTTGTGGTTAGAACTCTTGTGGACGTAACTCTTTATTTATCAAAGAATACTGGCTCAAGC
The DNA here is from genome assembly GCA_019454045.1 of Zanthoxylum bungeanum. Lineage (NCBI taxonomy): Eukaryota > Viridiplantae > Streptophyta > Magnoliopsida > Sapindales > Rutaceae > Zanthoxylum > Zanthoxylum bungeanum. The sequence goes on along the minus strand of SKCR01036875.1, from coordinate 54,121 downwards.
GTATCGCAATTAGAATATTTGAGAATCATCGGAAGTCTGATGTATCTCACAAATTGCACATGACCTAATATAGCTAAAGCTATAAATAGGCTTAACATATATACGAGTAATCCAGGATATAACTATTGAAAAGCCACAGTAAGAGTTTTGATGTATCTAATGTTGGACAATTATGACCCATAGCGTCACTATTTGTACAGATCATGGTGTTGTTGTACAAATTAACTATGTAACAAAAGAGATTGCACTCTTATCATTTGTGATTAGATCACCAAGATATATAAATGATAGAAGGTCCCTGTGATTTGTTCCTGGATTGAGAATGATATGAGACAGTATCAGTCCACGAAGGATAAATCATTAAATATCCCTAGTCAGAGTATTAACGGGATTGGACATCGATAAATACGTAAAAGACTAGTATTACACTTGTGCGCGTTGTGAGGGCACAACGACATAGTTCTCATATATTTGGGTATAGGATACTCATGCAAGTGTAATAGGAGGTTGTGTTTTACCGATGGTACAGGAAACAGCTTCGCTCTGGATAGACCCCCTCGGAATTCCATTGGTAGTATGACTATGTGTCTATGGAAGTCCGAAATCAGGGTAGGTGTATTTGGTCTTAACCTGAGACTTGCACCGCTAATACTTGCGACAATCAATATACTTTGGTTGTGGTCGTCTAGGGCTTTAACCGATTCTGTGTACACCTCTGCTGGGTATATTGAGAATTGTAGTGTGTTGGGTGTGATGTCGAGATGGAAGTGTCACTCCAGTTATATGGAGATGATGATCGCGTAAGGATACATAACTGGTTCTCTAAAAAGGTTGCAACCATCCGGATAATATGACTTGGTCATGATTATCCGATAATAAAGAGACTAGTTGCTCGTAATCTGATATATGCTTCGTACGGGGCAGACACTGTACCAGCCCTAGGCCTTGCATGTGATCATCCGATACTGGATTGAAATACGCAATACTATGTATACTACGCCTGATATAGATCCTTATATTCCTGTAAGGATATTTCTGGAGAATTGGGTAGGCATGACGCTTTGCTAGAAGCCAACCTTGTCTTGTAAATCGGTACAAACGTAGTACTAGGTACTTACGTGTTCGGATAGTCCGACGATCGTATTTACTGCCAACATATCCGGGGATCTCATGGGTCGTTTCCCGAAGATTCACCGATGACGTATGACTCACACTTTTATTAATCTGGGATTAATTAGATGAGAGAGAAAATTAATCTGGGATTAATTGCGGAGATATTTTATCTGGGATAAAATATCAATTAAAGAGATAAAATGATTAATTTGGAATTAATTGATTAATTAATATATTCGATATATTAAACGAAATTGGATTTCGACGCGGAATTAAAATTAGATTTAGAATTAATTCATTAGCGACATGAATAGTGATTTCGCTAGGCATAATCATTTAATTGCGTCGCAACAGAAAATTCGTTAATTTAGAATTAGCGAACCCGAGCCCGTGATTGTTTGCGAGCGTATTCGCATTTCGAATTCGAGTGCGGCACACAAGTCAAATCAAACGTCAAATCGCTAGTCACATCAAGCGTCAAATCAAATGTCACTTTGAGTGATGTGACCAGTTGTCACTTCATTGAGTGATGTGACTTGATGGGAGTTGTTGTAGCTTTTAATGGATTGACTTTTTTGGAAAAAGAAAATCAATTAATTAATTTTGGAAATTGATTTGTGTATTAGATACACAAAATAGCCAACACTCACACAACATTAATATCTCTCTTCCATCCATCTCCCTCTCATTCACGCCATGGATGAGCTGATTTCTTCTGGTTTGCCGAGAGCTTGAAGAAAAAAGAAAGCAAAATGTTTGATTTTTGTGGCAAAAATCAAGAGAGCTAGCACTCCGAGAGACATGTGAAGGTGATAGGGAAGTCCACCCATGAGCTTGAAATCATTTGACGAAGCTTGGAGCTTGTTCAAGGAGCACCAAAGCCGAAAATGGTGATGACAGAAACCAGTCACTGACGTGACTTCAAGGAGCAGAAAACAGATTTTTTGTTGCCTCGCGCGTCGTTCAACCTATCGATGTGAGTATTCCGCAACTCCGTGATGTATTCACATGTTTATTTCTTGCTTTATAATCGATATTTGGTCCCGTAGAAACTCCAACAATGGTATCAGAGTGATTGAAAAGCATGGAAACGAAATAAGGCTTAAAATTTGGGTAAAATATTTTTGAGCATGATTTGAATGAATTGGATGTTTGAGTATGCTTAATACATGTTTAATTGATGATTGATTGGATCAATTTGATTAAATTTTGTTTGGAACAATTTTCCCCAATTTATCTTGCTTGGCCGAGAATAACTAATGCCCTAATGTCTTGGATTTTGATTTTTTGATTCATTGGATGAGTTAGAATCATGTTGGGGATGTTGATTTAATGTTGAATTGAATTTAATTGGATTGAATTTGATTTGGACATAAAATTTCCCTTGGCCGAGACATAATAAGCATGATATGGGTTTGATTTTTGTTAAATTGTGTTGGACATGATTTAATGATGATGAGCATGATTAATTAGGCTAATTGATATTTTAGAAATGTTAATTGGGTAATTAATTATGTAATGCACTTTGTTTAATTAAATTGGGAATTTGGTAATTTGATAATTTAATTAAATTGGGCCTATTTTGTGAAATTGGGCTTGAAATTTGTTATTGGGCTTGGTTGTACCAAGATGGGTTTAGGAAAAATTGGTTGGATCCAATTGGGCCCAAAAACCGCCTCCATAAAGCCCAAATGCGACTAATGGACCTTTAAAGTTTAATTGGGCCTAAATTGATTTATTGGCTTATCGGGTAACTCCCGGATTGGACTTTGGTTTTTGGGTTCGACCTGAGTTGACCAAAAGTCCACACCTCAAGAAATTAATTAAAAGCCCATTGGACTTTAATTAAATTGACGTTGGACGTTAATCGGGCTTTGAGACCCGTAACGATTAAATTTGGAATTGAAGTCGTAAAGGTTCGTAAATAAAGTGTAATATTTAATTTGGAATTAAATAGAATATTAGTATTAAATACAAATTGAATTGGATTTAATTTTGTAGTTTAATTTAATTCGAGAATTCGTACTTTGAGTACTTATTCGCAAAAACGAGTTTGACTCAAACAAAATCAAATCGTTGTTTGAACATTTGATGATCACTAATTATCAGATTAATTAATTTGATTAGATTGATTGATTGATAACATGCTTGTGTGAATACATGGTTGCGATGCATGAATAATGTATATAGGATGGATATTAGATGGGTGGGGCAATTTTAGAAATTGTTGTAATAAATTTGGAATTTATTAATTGGACCTGCGTGTCCAGCCTTATACCTCTTTGACTCTTTGTATTCTCTTCTCACCTATTCCCCTCAATGTAAATGAGGTTTCTTTAGAAGTGTAGTGTAACGGGTAGAAGTAAATAAATGTGCTAGCGGGAGAGAGAAAGTGAGAGATTTGATCTACGATCAATGTGTTAAGTATCCATCCGCATATCATTATTATTTTATATATACGCGCTTTATTATGTGTTTAGAATGCATGTTTAAGGGTGTATGATGATGAGACCTTAACAAAGATAATAAATTGGTTGCCAATTTGCACGCGAAAAACCCTTGCAAAATATTAAGCGTTTTTCCTTCCATTGAGTGATTCTTACTCAAGATCCGAGACTGGCATTGGCTTGTTGGCCAAAGTCAAGGCCTTTTTCCGTCGATGATGTGTTTGAATCACGAGAGTTTTGTTCCATATTGGTGTCTTGTCCAAGTTGTGGTTTGTTGGCCAAAGTGAAGACCATTTCTTGTCCATCGACATTGATTACGAAGCTTTCCATGGTCAATGGGTCGCGCTTGACTGGGATCACTAAGTTTGTTCTGCCAAAGCCAAGGCTTAGTTGATTCAGAGGAAAAAGGTTAGGCAATATATTGGATATATTGGCATATATAAGATATATATTTCGGACTTGGATGTCCCCCTACTGGATCTAGGAATTGGATTGGATCCAATTGATCTTAGAGATCTACCTAGTTAATTATCATACAATTTGTTGGCCAAAGTCAAGATTGTGTGATATTTAACGGGATCCTAGCCCGGTAGGAAACACGTTTTCCCGAGTACTCGACAGAGGGTTAGAGGCTTGTCGAAAAATAGTGGGAGGTAAGAATTGAATGTGCAATATTCGTTTAATTACTTGCTATACGCGCTCATTCAAATATCATTCGTCAAATAAATTAAATGTTAGTTGGACTAATATTGAAAATGTTGTTTTAATTAACAGTTGGACTGTATTCAAATAATTCATTTATAGTTGGTTATATAATTGGATTACAGTAATCAATATATTTGATTTAATTAAATTATAGTTGATTAAATAGTTGGACTATTGTAATCATTATAATAAATAGTACCTAAATCGTTGATTAAATAGTTGGACTATTAGAATCAAGATAAAATTGAAATATTGACATTTAAAACATGATCCTAAGGAAAATGTGTTTAAATGGTTTAATTTTCAAAATTGGGAATTAAATTTCAGGATGGTCCTGGAAACTAATAAGTTACTTTATTTGATAAAATAACATATTAGGCCTAAGCCCGGAGTTAAGCAAATAGTAGAGCATGATCTTTGGAAGATTCATGTGATGATAACTTTAGCGCTTAATCCATTAAGCTTGTCGCAGTAGACTCCTTAATTTCTTTGTCAGAACTAAGGGTTAGATCCTTAAAGTATGATAAATAAATTGAAGGATCTTCATAAATCTATACTTAGATTTTTGAAGTACTAGAATTGCAATAATAACTCTTGGAGAGTTAATGACTATTCTCAAGGAGACAAAGTCAAACTTTGCAATTAGGCAAGTAGTGCAAGGCGCAACTTACTTCGATATTCTAGAAGGCCTAGGCTAGGCCGAAGGCTTCTGGAGTGTGAAAAAGGGCAAAGGAAAAATCATTATAGTCTTCTGGGAAGATAAATGACATATCCCAAAATGTTTGCCTAATTGTGGCAAACGGGATCGCGGAAGCGTGACTGCCGTTTGAACAAGGCAGACATGAAGGAATAGAAGATGGGGCAAGGCTTTGACTTCAAATATGATTGTCATAAATATGTTCCCTACTAGTATTAAAATTAGATTTTAAATACTTTGTGTGGTACATAAAATATATATACTGATGTTCAGAATCTGCTATGAGCAGGATACTGACTTCAATTGAGATTTATCTACGAATTGAAAACGGGACGAAAGTCGCTGTTTTAACCATAGGTACCTAAGTTTAGGAACTACCCTTGGGTGTGTACTTAAATTAGGAAACTGTTATAATGTAACTAGTTTGACTAGATACATTATCTCTATATCAGTGTATAACCCGCTGCGGGTGAACCTTTATATTCTAGAACACTAAAGTGTTTCATTATATAAAGATGATATTGAGATAAACACATTAGATGTAAATAACAACATTTATATTTTGAATATAAATAAATCTCAAACATATAACATGACAAACCAAATAGCTCAAACGGATTTGATCAGAAGAGACTTAAATGTGGCATTGTAGTCTGGGACACAATTAAACAAGACTCGTATATCCACACTTTTGAAGAGTGGGTACTCGGACTGATTTGATTCTATTCAAATAAAGTCTACGAATCTGGTTTATTGGGCAATGTTCCTAAAACACCTTTACTTGGTAAAAGTGTAAGTGCCACCGATCTGTTAGCCCTAATTCATAGTGAAGTAAGTGGGCCCATGTCTAGCTAGGCTAGAGGTGGATATGTATATTTCGTGACCTTTACGGATGTGGCATCGCGTTATGGTTATGTGTTTCTTTTGAAGAACACAAATCAGAAACTTTTAAAGTTTCGACACGAAATAGACAAACAGATCGGCTAAAGTATTAAACCGTCATGGTAAGACCGTAATGGAAAATACTTAAGCAATAAGTTTGTCATATACTTGAAAGAGTATAGTATTCTTTCAATGAGGACTCTTCCCGGAACACGTCAATTTGATGGTGTGTCCGAATTGAATAACCGAATTTTGTTGGACATGATAAGGTTAATCATGAGTCACTCTGAGCTACCATTTCCTTCAACGGATAAGCATAAACAGTGCATAACTTATTTTGAATAAGGTTCCATAAAAATCTGTTTGATATATATCATATTAGATATGAACAGGAAAGAAACTGGGTTTTCTCATTCCTGATAATTTAGGAATGCTAGGTATACGTTTGGATGATGCCAAACTAGAAACCAAATTGGATAAGTGCCAATTGTAGGTTATCCTAGGGATACATAAGTATAGTACTTATACATCTCACAAGAGAACAATTCTATTGTTGCTCACCATGCGATTTTCCTAAGAGGAATACCGATATGCAGTGGTAAGTAGGAGGATAGTAATATTCGATGAAAATCGGAGTTATACTGTTCCAGGCACCGATTCCTAATGGAACATAAATAGTTCATCAAGGATGAAACTATACCATAATCTTCGAATACACAAGAACCGCGTCTGTCGGAGAGAATCAGAAAACAACCTGGGGTATTGGTTTCTGATCTCACCTCATAAAGATGTCAATCTTATTGAGGTATACCAACTGACTACGTATGAGGAAGTGATACAAGGTATCGACTCTATAATCATGGCAAAGTGCCATGAATCTGAAATGGATTCCATGTATATCAACAAGTTTGGATACTAGTTGATGTACCGCAAGGCATTGTGCCTATTGGTACTATATAAATCTTCAAGGAAGACATACATGGAAGGCGACATACCAACGCACTAAGCTAGGCTTGTAGCGGAAAGGTATCATTATCAACATTGTGTTGATTACGATTCAACCTTTTACCTGTTGCCATGGTAAATCCATTTGAATATGCTTGCTAAAGCTGCATGTTTCATGTATGAAATATGACAGCTTTACGGGAAAATTGCTTTCCTGAAAAGGAAACCTTTCGGAGGATGTTTACAACATCCTGTCGATTTTATCGTACCAAAACTAGCAAAGAAGGTTTGCAGGTTATTCGATCCATGTTTGGATTGAAGCAAGCATAGGTTCTTGGAATTATCGTTTTGATGTAATCATAATAGTATATGATTTAATTCAAAACGAGAATGATTCTTGTGTATATAAGGAGGTTAGTGGGAGCGCACTGACAATAAATGTCCTATAAATAATGATTATATGTCATTTCTTGGAAATGATATTCCCATAAAACAATCGGTGAAAGCTTGGCTTTCGAGAAAATTCTCCGTGGAATTCTTGTGAGAAACAACTTTTATTCTAGGAATAAAGATCTACTGGGATAGATCTAAAAGTTGTTGAAACTCTCCGAGAACTCGTACATTGAAAAATGTACGCGACCTGGTGTCTCATACACTTTGAGCATATGGAGTCACAATCTGGCCAATCCAAGTGATAGTCACTGGATTGATGTTAAGAACATACTTAGTATCTTAGAGATCTAAGGATGTTGTCTTAAACTATGGAGAAGGAGAACTTGAAGTGACTGGGATCACTGTTGCAAGTTTCCTAACCGATAAAGACGACTAAAAGTCGCAAACGGTACTATACAGTTTGAATAACGGAACAGTGAGCAGGAAATCTTCCAAGCAAGATACTGTTACCGAATAAACAACAAATGCGGGTTATTGCTGCAGCTGAGGCAGTAATATAAGCCTTCTGGGTCGATACAAAAATCTAATTAGATTAGATATAGTTCTTTTAGCAGCTGATCTAGGCGTCAGCATAGGCTAACGAATTAATGGTCTCATCAACGATCCAGATATGTACTTCGATATTCATCTGATTCGTTCGGATCATACATCATGGTGATGTGATGATCGAATAAATCGCATCAGATGATAATCAAGCAAATCCGCTGACGAAAGCATTTCTCAGCAATTTGAGCCAACCGTACATAGTTCGGGTGTCAGACACTGGAGTGACTGGCTATAGGCCAAGTGGGAGATTGTTGGACAATTATGACCCATAGCGTCACTATTTGTACAGATCATGGTGTTGTTGTACAAATTAACTATGTAACAAAGGAGATTGCACTCTAATCATTTGTGATTAGATCACCAAGATATATAAATGATAGGAGGTCCCTGTGATTTGTTCCTGGATTGAGAATGATATGAGACAGTATCAGTCCACGAAGGATAAATCATTAAATATCCCTAGTCAGAGTATTATCGAGATTGGACATCGATAAATACATAAAAGACTAGTATTACACTTGTGCGTGTTGTGAGGGCACAACGACATAGTTCTCATATATTTGGGTATAGGATACTCATGCAAGTGTAATATGAGGTTGTGTTTTACCGATGGTACGGGAAACAGCTTCGCTCTGGATAGACCCCCTCGTAATTCCATTGATAGTATGACTATGTGTCTATGGAAGTCTGAAATCAGGGTAGGTGTATTTGGTCTTAACCTGAGACTTACACCGCTAATACTTGCGACAATCAATATACTTTGGTTGTGGTAGTTGATGAGCGGAAAATATATCAATATTTACCGCCCATTTAACTTAATATTTTGTTTAGTTTCTCGGGTTTGATGAACGTTTTGATGTGTTTTATTTTATTTTGCAGATAAAATAATATCGGGTCTCAATGAAATCATTTAGGATGAAATATGGGTCAAATAAGGGAAATTATTGGACTTGATATTTTAATTTTGGATGTTGGAAACTTGAAAGGGCGTTTTTGATGAAGTACAGTTTTGGAAATTCCAGTTTTGTGCATCTGTCGTAATTGGGGCATAACCTTTTACTTCGATATCGGATTGAGCTGATTCAAGTGCCAGAATAACGAAGACGCAAAGATCTACAAATTTGAAAGACAAAATATTTTCGAATTCGGAAGATTTCATGACCGAAATTGATGAACCATCCATAAGTGTGTTGTGTGTAATTATTAAAGTCACTTTCAATCATTTTCAAAGATAAATAAATTAATAAATAAATAATAAAAATTATCAAATCATCACCAAACATGATAAGATATTAGTGGAGCAATTAATAATGGATTTGATGGAGCAATTAGTGGAGCAATTAGTGGAGCAATTAGTGGAGCAATTAATAATTGATTTGGTGGATGATTTCATGGAGGCAAAATTTTGCCTATAAATACCAAGCCATTTCAATTGTAAAATTCATACTTTCTTCTAAGGAAGTCCTTAAGAATACTAAGAAGATTGTATCTTGTTTGTTTATTTATAACTTTTAGTAATTAATTTCCGCTTTCGCACTTTCTTTTCTTTACTTTTCAGTTTTTACTTTCCGCAATTTACTTTTACGCACAATACTTTTCTTTCTTTAATTTTCAGTTTTTACTTTTCAGCAATTTACTTTCAGCAATTTACTTTCAGGATTTACTTTTCAGCAATTTACTTTCAGCTTTTACTTTTCAGCAATTTACTTTCAGCAATTTACTTTCAGCATTTACTTTTCAGTAATTTACTTTCAGCATTTACTTTCCAGCATTTACTTTTCAGCATTTAATTTTCAGTATTTTACTTTATGTCTTTTATTTTATTTAAGTTTTTTTTACTACCCGTAAATATGTGTCGTAACTAAGCTAGTTATCTGGGGTTGTGATGAAATCCAATATCACCAGTTTATAAGGGGTTAAATTATAGTTTGGGTAATTTAAAGATTTATTTATTGAGTCTTAATCTTAATGCTTTTTCATTAACTAGCCATTAATAAAATTGAACTGGGAAACTTAAAATGAACTAGACATAGGGATTTTAAGTTTAAGACCTTAGAGTCAATAGTCCACGATCTTCCTTGAGGATAGATAACCCTTTAATAGATTTCCTTACAGGATAGACATATACCTGTCCGGCGGGGGTAGCCATAATTGGAACTTAAACTTAATGAATCCAGATAATTTGGTTGACATAGACATATGGTTCAATTGGGTTAAACTGTGTATTTGTGTCTGACCATCGACAGAGGCTTACACATAATTTAGTGTTCCAGGTTAATAAATCAATATATTACCCAACTTTAAGATAACCACTTCATCTTTAAAATGACATTGGAAGAAATCACAACCCTAGATAGTTTTTAATATTGAATTTTCTTAAAACCTACTTTCGAACAATTTTATTTACTTGTTTTTAAATTTAGAATCGTCACCATTTCAAATCAATCAAACAACCTGTTAGATACTAGTAATCATTTGACCTCATAAATTAATATATTAGATATTAAGTCCTCGTGGGATCGATATTTTTATACTACTTGAACGATACGTGCGCTTGCGTTATACGTGTGTGTTTACGCCGTTTAGTCGTCCAGGGCTTTAACAGGTTCTGTGTACACCTCTGCTGGGTATATTGAGAATCGTAGTGTTTTGGGTGTGATGTCGAGACGGAAGTGTCACTCTAGTCATATGGAGATGATGATCGCATAGGGATACAAAACTAGTTCTCTAAAAAGGTTACAACCGTCGGGATAATATGACTTGGTCATGATTATCCGATAATAAAGAGACTAGTTGCTCGTAATCCGATATATGCTTCGTACGGGGCAGACACTGTACCAGCCCCAGGCCTTGCATGTGATCATCCGATACTGGATCGAAATACGCAATACTACGTATACTTCGCCTGATATAGATCCTTATATTCCTGTAAGGATATTTCTGGAGAATTGGGTAGGCATGGCACTTTGCTAGAAGACAACCTTGTCCTGTAAATCGGTACAAACGTAGTACTAGGTACTTACGTGTTCGGATAGTCTGACGACCATATTTACTGCCAACATATCCGGGGATCTCATGGGTCGCTTCCCGATGATTCACCGATGACGTATGACTCGCACTTTTATTAATCTGGGATTAATTAAATGAGTGAGAAAATTAATCTGGGATTAATTGCAGAGATATTTTATCTGGGATAAAATATCAATTAAAGAGAGAAAACGATTAATTTGGAATTAATCGATTAATTAATATATTCGATATATTAAATGAAATTGGATTTCGACGCCGAATTAAAATTAGATTTTAATTCGGGCGAACGAGTTAATTTAGAATTAATTCGTTAGCGACATGAATAGTGATTTCGCTTGGCATAATCATTTAATTACGTCGCAACGGAAAATTCGTTAATTTAGAATTAGCGAACCCGAGCCCGTGATTGTTTGCGAGCGCATTCGCATTTCGAATTCAAGTGCGACACGCAAGTCAAATCAAACGTCAAATCGCTAGTCACATCAAGCGTCAAATCAAATGTCACTTTGAGTGATGTGACAAGTTGTCACTTGATTGAGTGATGTGACTTGATGATAGTTGTTGTAGCTTTTAATGGCTTGACTTTTTTGGAAAAAGAAAATCAATTAATTAATTTTGGAAATTGATTTGTGTATTAGATACACAAAATAGGCAACAACTCACACAACATTCATCTATCTCTTCCATCCATCTCTCTCTCATTCACGCCCATGGAGGGGCTGATTTCTTCTGGTTTGCCGAGAGCTTGAAGAAAAAGGGAAGCAAAATGTTTGATTTTTGTGGTAAAAATCAAGAGAGCTAGAACTCCGAGAGACATGCGAAGGTGATAGGGAAGTCCACCCATGAGCTTGGAATCATTTGACGAAGCTTGGAGCTTGTTCAAGGAGCACCAAAGCCGAAAATGGTGATGACAGAAACCAGTCACTGCTGTGACTTCAAGGAGCAGAAAATAGATTTTTTGTTGCCTCGCGGGTCACTCAACCGATCGATGTGAGTATTCCGCAACTCTGTGATGTATTCACATATTTATTTCTTGCTTTATAATCGATCCTTGGGGCCGTAGAAACTCCAACATCTAAGAGAAACTTTAAAATATGGTTTGTATTATACGAGATATCCTGATGTTCTAGAGAGATACAATAATGCTAGCTGGATATCTGATACAATGGATTCCAAATTTACGAGTGGATTTGTTTTCACACTTGGTGGTGCAGCCGTGTCATGGAAATCCCTGAGGAAAATGTGTATTGCCCGGTCTATTATGGAATCCGAGTTCATAGCATTAGATAAAACAGCGGAAGAAGCGGAATGTCTTCAAAATTTCCTAGAGGATATCCCAAATTGGCCAAAACCAGTGCCAACGATAAGTATATATTGTGATAGTCAATCGACTATTGGGAGGGCCTAAAATAAAATGTATGATGGTAAGTCTTGACAGAGACGTCACATACATAATACCATATGACAACTTCTCTCAAGTGGTATAATTTCGATAGATAATGTCAAATCAAAAGAAAACCTAGCAGATCCACTTACTAAAGGTTTACCTAGAGAGTAAGTTGAGAAGTCATCGAATGGAATGGGCTTGAAGCCTATAAGTTAAGAATTTTCAATGTGGAGACCCCACCTAGCTGACTGGAGATCCCACGATCTAGGTTCAAAGGGGATAACTGAAATTTTGTACAATTCAAAATGACCACTGTAGAGTTTTGTACTCTTTCCCATTCCTATAATGACGCAGAGTGCTGTCTGTCAAGGTTATGATAAAATAAGACTTTTAATGATCACTATATTAGGAAAAGAGTCCTAATGGGGGTAAAGACAGATTACCTTTCATAGTAGATCACCTATTTGAAGTAAGAAGTTAGGTCGCTTCAATGAGAATTTTAAAGGCTGAATTCCCTAAAGAACTTGATGAATCCATGACCGATGTTCATGGCGGAATTGAACACAACCGTAGAACGGGAAATAGTCGAAGTAAAGCTATGTGATGGCTTACACCAATGACGAAACAGTTCAAGACTATGGGTCACTAGTTTGCCAAGTAAATCCAATTATCATTTACTATTAAAGGTTCAAGGCGAAAGCTACCTATTCCGATGTAGTTTTATTTCATGAAAACTCTTTTTAGTGTCTACATTAATATTAAGAGAATTATGGGGGATTGTAAGTGTAAGTGTCTTAGATATGCCCAAGGATCCTAAACAAGATTTATATGTGAATAAAATCATAGAAAGTTGCGGAAAAACTTACAATGATCGGATGAAGCTCAAGACTTTTTTCTTTGTTGTAGAAGCTCCAAGCCCTCCTTTTGAGTTCCAAACTATTGGGTGAGTTTCCCTATCACCTTGATTTACTCCTCAAGTACTAGCTTGCAAGAAATTTTGCAACAAAATTTCCTTTTGGGAGAGAGGAAGTCACGACAATGTGTGTAGGAAGGAGAGAGTGAATAATTCCAAACTAGATTCATTTGTTGACTTTTTAAAAGTGTGTTCTGTGTAAAAGTTGTAATAAATACATCCAACAACTTCCATCACACTTATGACAAGTTGATGTAAGTTAGTGGGTCCCACCACTTTGAATTCAAAATTCAAGTTGGCTTACACAACACAATTTGGGCCCGGTTCGTTTAATCCAACTAAACGAATTTTCCGTCGCGACGTAATTAAATCCAATTTAATTAAATAATAATGCATAGCAAAATTATTACGAAAGTTGCTTACAAATTAATTCCAAAATAATTTGTCGCTTAAATTTAAATCCAATTTTAATTTCGTGTTGAAATCCAATTTCAATTAATATATCTAATATATTATTTTAGCCCAAATAAATAAATAAAATAGAAAAATCCAATTTAACTAATAAATTTATTTTTCCGATTAATTCCAATTAATCGCGTTATCTCTTCTAGTCGAATTAGTCCCAAATTAATTCTTGACGCAATTAATCCCAGATTAATGTTCTCTTTGATAATTAATCCCAGATTCAATCTTGCCGTAATTAATCCCAGATTAATTTTCTCTCTTATAATTAATCCCAGATTAATTATGTTCGAGTCAAATGTCATCGGTGAATCTTTGGGAAGTGACCTAAGAGATCCCTGGATATGTTGGCAGTAAATACGGTCATCGGACTATCCGAACACATGCGTACCCGATGCCACGTTTTTATCGATTTACATGACATGGTTGGCTTCTAGCAAAGCACAATGCCAACCTAATTCTCTAGAAATATATTCAACATGGAATATAAATAATATGTATCAGGCGTAGTATACAATATATTGTGTATTACGATCCAGTATCTGATGTCACATTCTAGGCCTGGGGCTGGAATTGTCTCTGCCCCGTACGAAGCATATATCGGATCACTAGGAACTAGTCTCTGTAATCAGATAATCATGACCTAGTCGTATTATCCCGATAGCTGCAGTATTTAAGAGTACTAGTTCTGTATCCTTGCTTGATCATCTCCATATGACTAGAGTGATACTTCCATCTTGACATCACACCCAATACAGTACGATTCTCAGTATACCCAGAAGAGGCTTACACAAAACCTGTTAAAGCTCCGGACGACCAAAACCAAAGTATACTGATTGTCGCAAGTATTAGCGATGCAAGTCTTAGGTTAAGACCACATACACCTACCCTAATTCGGATTCCCATAGACACATAGTCATACTACTAATGGGACTCCGAGGGGTGTATCCAGAGCGAAGCTGGTCCCGGTCCAACGGCTAACAGAACCTCCTATCACATTTGCATAAGTATCCAATACTTAAATATATGAGAACTATGTTGTTAAGCTTCCATAACGCGCCCAAGTGTAATACTAGCCTATTCCGCATTATCGATGTCCAGTCTCGATAATACTACGATTAGGGATATTTAATGATTATACCTTTCGTGGATTAATACTGTCTCATATATTATTAATCTGGTACTAATCATATGGACTTTTATCATTTATATATCCAAGTAATCCAATTACAAATGATAAAAGAGCAATTTCCTTTGTCACATAGTAAATTTGTACAAAAAAACCATGTATTTTACAAATAGTGATGCTATGGGTCATAATTGTCCAACAGTAAGAAATTCCCTTTATATATATATATAAATTTAGGAGAGACATGTCACTTGGAAGTGTCTTATGAGAAAGGCATAAAGGTGAAAAATATATCCTCTAAATTAGAAGGATACATCTCTAGGCCATAAAGGCATTAAGAAATGGTATAACCCTTAGGAGGGTTACACCGTAAACCAAATGGTGCCTACAAAGGCACCCATCCATGCCTATGTAAATGGGTCTTTAGGTTCATTTTAATTAATTCATTTTTATTGGAAAATATAGACATATTAGAGAGTTAAAAAAATAGAGAGAGTTTCCATCATTTTTTCCAAGTTCAAGTTTTAGAAGAAAAAAGTGCCTATTCAACAAGAAGCAACCAAGTTATCCTGGGAGAACATTAGCCATAGGAAATCCGTAGAGCACCGAAGTGGGGCTAACAAGTTCTTAAGGACAGAGAATTACTCAACAAGAAGCAACCAAGTTATCCTGAGAGAATATTAGCCACAAGAAATCCGTAGAGCACCGAGGCGGGGCTAACAAGTTCTTAAGGACAGAGAATTACTCGACTTGATATTTTTTCTATTAATTTCAGGTCTGTCTAAGACCATGATAAATGTTATTGATTATTGTTCTTATGAATTATGCATGTTTAAGTAATAACAACACACCCACCCAACAAAAATTTCTTTATGTTGACCAGATAATAAAGTATAGAGGACTGTGAACTTTCTGTTAATAGCCTGGGCCCGCAATATTATCAGTTGTCCTGAAATTATATGCCAATGCTGATGAGCATATAAGATTCTATACATTAATGAAGGGAGGGGGGATATTATAGCTTTTGATAGAACCATCATTAATAGCTACTTCAACCTTCCTGATATTGAATATTATAAGTACATCGAAGTATTAAATGACAACACTGATATTGAACATCGTGCTAGGCAACTATGCTTACCTTTGCCAAAATAGAATAGGAACGTTGAGGGACAAACTGACCTACTTATGGGTACACAGAAACTGGGCGACGCATGTCGTCCCAGGCTCGCGGCCCGGTTGGGAGTACGGAGTAGCCCGTGGGGGACTAAATCGGAGAATAATGGAGTCGCCACCCGGTGTGACCCGGGAAAATGAGATTTAAGGCCGCACTCACCCCTCGTAAGGGAAGACCTCAAACCGTTGGGTTCAGAATGGTCCCTTACTTATGTAACTTGTAATGAAAGGATTTGTGCAATAATTCAACCAAGCCTAAGCAACATATTTCCAAGAATAATTTACTCCTAAGTTCACATGCATAGGTACAAAACTCATATCTAAGTTTACATATAACACATTTTCATACTTGCATATAACCTATTGGCATACAATCTACGTCCGAATTCATGCATAAAGATAAATTGACATGCGGAAGGTATACAATTTCACATTGGTAGGCACAGAAGCGCAGACAAATAACATTCATACAAGCATATATATAAAGGAAAGACATTAAGTGCATAGTAGAAGTAGATAACTCAAGAGGTAATACAAATGCATAAGGTAAAAAGAGACAACTATATGCTAAGGTAGACATGTCGTGATGTGATGCAGAAATGATCTCTAGAATTGACACGACCACATGCGTGGGTCTTTTTCGGTGGTATTGTGATGTAGTTTGAGGCTGTTTTAGAGGTGCCTGATGCGTTAAAGGGGGCTACTGTTTTGATTGTTTGTGGCTTTGCGTGAAGGTTGGGTTATGTGGCTAAAGGCCAGGGACGTGTTGTGGAGTGGGCAGTTACGTGGGTTGTGTGTGCAATTCGGTCGTAGGTGCGTTTGATTGATGAGGGTAGATTGGCGAGGGCTTATGGTGCGTGAGGCGTGATGGGTGCAAGGGGGAGATGGCTTATGGCAGTGGTTGTTACGTGCATGGGGCATGCAGTTCATGTGAAGGCAGGTGATTTTGTGGAATATGCTGAGGCGGTGGAGTGAAGCTAGTTGAATTAAGGGTTTTGTTTACGTGGAGAGAGACTGTATATACGGGATGAGGCAGTGGCGTGGCTGAAGGGTTCTTGTGCGTGAACAAAGGAAAGTGCAAGGGCTGATAATATGGGTATATATAATAAAAGATCGAGCCAAGACAGGGATAGATGATGCAATCAATAGATGAAAGACGCGGCAAATATCGGGGTAAAGGTAGCCTTTTAGGCTTTTCTTTCCCTAAATGGAGAACCTTTTAGTCCAACACAATAAGCCCATGAGCTTTTCATTAAATGCGTACAAAGATAAAGACAATAACATCGGACTTCGTATACCCGATTGAACACATCTTACATTCAACCGAATATACATTAATCGGCGCGGCAAAGCATCATGGTAAAAGATTTTAACCCCTCAGAATAGGGGACCTTTAATCCAACTTACTAAACCCATGCGCTCGATCAAATCATGCATATAAAAATAAAGACAATAACATCGAATTTGGTATACCCGATTGAACACATCTTACATTCAACCGAATATACATTAATCGGCGCGGCAAAGCATCGTGGTAAAAGATTTTAACCCCTCATAATATGGGACGTTTAATCCAACATACTAAGCCCATGCGCTCGATCACATCATGTATATAAAAATAAAGACAATAACATCGGACTTCGTCTACCCGATTGAACACATCTTACATTCAACCGAATATACATTAATCGGCGCGGTAAAAAAACGTGGTAAATGATTTTAACCCCTCAGAATAGGGGACCTTTAATCCAACTTACTAAGCCCATGCGCTCGATCACATCATTACATAAACAAATAACATGCGGAATTTAAATGACGAGTAATAAATAAATCAAAGCAACATAAAACAAAAGAATGTGCCGTTTACTCAAGCGGTATGTGGAGTTGTATCCCGAGTACAGATCATACTACCGTCTATTGGGAATCGGCTATGAAATTTATGTCAGGGTTTCCATCTGATATACCGCGAGAGTTGACACATCTTTCATTTTATTCCAAGGCCACAACATACAATATTTCGTAATACATGCATATTTACCCACTCAAGGGCCACAACATGCATTTTAACATAATAATCATACGAACAATACTCAATAAATAATAAAAATAAAACTGAAAACGAGTGTGAAAAAATACCCTCAGTTCTAACCTTTTTTGCCGACTTTCGGACTTGCGTTTCGCGGAGATCGGAAGGGTTAAAGCTCCTCACCTTTTCCGTTTCACTGGCTTAGCGTCTTAGCTCGCTGTTTCGCTGTTTTGCTTGCTGTTTGAACTCCGTTTTGCTGCTATTTCTCTGTATTTCTGCTTACTGTTTCAGGTCTTCAAAGCTACTGTTTTTGTGTTTTTTAGGGGGGTCTAAGGGCTGTGTTTTTCGATTGTTTAAGGAGGCTTAGAGTGCAGTTTTTGTGTTCACTGCAGTACAGTTTTTACTACTGGTTTGGGGTGTTTTAGGGGGCTGTTTGGAAGGCTAACTTTTGGTGATGTAGCTGCTATTTTTGGCGTTATTTGGCTGCTGTATATGGAGTGTTTTGGCTGTTGTATTTCGGTTATATGGCTGCTGTATCAGGCTGTGTCTTTCGGTAATGTGAGGGAGTGTTTGAAGGCTTGTATTTTTTGGTAATGTGATGGTGGAGATGAAGAGAATTGTTTGCTATTTTTCTTATGATTTGCGTGTAATGTCAAGGATTTTTTGCTGTGATTTACGTGTGAGTTGTGTATTCTGAAGAGGCTGCATGTCTTGGTTAAGGGTTGTTTATATAGAGAAGGGTTAGGGTTCCCCTTGTCTCACAAGGAAAAGATTGGATTTGGTGTCAAACAAGGAAAATGATTTGATTGATTAGGGGGGGACAAATTTTGGTGAATTAGGAAGGTTGAATATTTGATTTGCTTGGTTTAGGAATACAATATTTTAATTGGTTAGGATTGATTTTAATTAGGCATCATATTTCTTTAAATTATTATATAATATTATGGATTAGGAAGTTACAATATTTTAATTTAGTATAATTATTTTGTGTTTTATTTAATTTGGTATATCAATTAATTAATATTTTTTTTAGTTAATATTTAATTTTAATAAATTGATTAAATTTGTGTGTATTTTAGTGGCTATGGGCGTGTGAGCCTCTCTTGGTGGGCTAGGTGTTGTGTTGGTTTGGTGAGTGGGCTTAGGTGGGTGGCAAGGGTTTTTGGGCCAAGGTTAAAAGGTTTGCGGGGGGTTTTTTTTGGAACAAATGTGCTCTAGACGGAGGTCCAACAAGTGAGCTTGACGTTAAACAGTGAATAAGGATCTAATGAAATACCGATTCCCTTCCGACGACCGTTTCCGCAATATCCTTAACTAAAAAAGGTAGTGCCTCCAACTGAGACTCATCATCAGGTTTCACATGGAAAAATGTAATGCCTACAGTCGCCCCCACTTTGATGGGACTTGTGCAGTGTGTGACTTTGAACAATCATATCAAAGTTATGAAATGCATTTTCACTTACCTGGCTCGTCTGCTGCCTCAAGCTGAATTAGTGCTGCAGTGGACCTCGATCCTGTGACGCATCCCAATAACTGCAACCGACAACGGGGGCACTCGACCCTGGGACGCATCCCGATACCGCTGAAAATGAGGGCCTCGCCCTAGAACAAATGATGTAGTGGGCCCTTGACCCTAGGACGCATCCCAGAACTACAACTGATGATGCAGTAGGCCCTCGACCCTGGGACGCATCCTGGAACTGCAACTGATAATGGGGGCACCTCGACCCTGGGACGCATCCCGATACCGCTGGAAATGAGGGCCTCGTCCTAGAACAAATGATGTAGTAGGCCCTCGACCCTGGGACGCATCCCGGAACTACAACTGATGATGCAGTGGGCCCTCGACCCTAGGACGCATCCCGGAACTACTGCACTGACAACAGGGGTACCTCGACCTTGGACGCATCCCAAAACTGCTGACGATGTGGGCCTCGCCCTGAAGCTGATATGGGCCTCACCCCCAAGCTGATATGGGCCTTGCCCCCTGGGACTTATCCCTAAAAACTGTTGATGTGGGCCTCGCCTCCGGGACTCCTCCCCAAAACTGAAGCTGCGCTGACGTTGTTTGGCTCATTTCTACCGCTTTCTCTTTTCTTCGAACCTGCGAACACAAAACAAAAACAAACACGAAGAGAATGCAATGTTACGTGTATGCATGAATGATTTTCTTATCCCATTGGGTTAGGTCTTCTGCCAATTTCCTTGGTGACTGCTAGGTCTTTTCTCCCTCAGACAAAGTACTGCTTCAATCTGTCTACGTTGATCAGCTCGGTGAACTCGTTACCTTCCAAGTCTGATAGCTTCACTGCTCCATTTCCCATTACCTTCTACACAATGTAAGGTCCTTCCCTGTTAGGTTTGAACTTTCCTCTTGGATCTGTCGTCGACGGCCTTGATTGCTTAAGTACCAAATCACCCTTTCTGATCTTGGTGGGGCGTACTTTCCTGTTGAATGCTCAGGCTAGTCTCTTCTGATACAACTACATGTGATATAAAGACTTCGTTCTCTTCTCATCCAATAGCGTTAACTGATCAAACCTTTGTGCGGCCCACTCCTGTTCCGGTAATTCTGCCTCTGCTAATACCCTCATAGACTGTATTTCCACTTCTACTTGCAATACTGCTTCCATTCCATAGACCAAAGAGTAAGGTGTGGCCCATGTTGCTGTTCTTACTGATGTTCTGTACCCACAAAGCATATGGTAGTTTGTCGGCCCAATCTCTCCAGTTCTCTGTCATCTTGCTAAAATCGTCTTTATAGTCTTGTTGGCTGCCTCAACTGCCCCATTTGCCTGCGGTCTGTACGGTGATGACTTGTGGTGGCCTATCCCATATTTCTGTAACATTGCAATCATCTCTCCTTGAAACTGAACTCCGTTGTCTGTCACTACATGATGCGGCATACCATACCGACAAATGAGGTTCCGAGCTATAAACTTTGCCATCTGTTTTGTTGTAACATTGCGGAATGATTCGGCTTCCACCCACTTCGAGAAGTAATCTACTGCCACTACTATGAAGCGATGCCCATTCGATGCATTCGGTCAAATTTCTCCAATCATATCAATTCCCTATGCTGAGAAAGGCCACGACTCTGACAACCTGTGCAACTCCGTGTGAGGCAAGTGATTCAAATTATCGTGTGCTTGACAATCATGACAGTGCTTTACAATCTTTGCGCAGTCTGTTTCCATGGTTGACCAATAAAAACCTTGTCTCACTATCTTGCTGGACAGATTCAACCCGTTCATGTGCGGACCACATACCCCCGCGTGTATTTCTTCCATTACATGCCGAGCTTCTTCTTTTCTCAAACACTTCAGCTGAATACCATTTGCTTGCCTCTTGTACAGTTCCCCTTTCAAAATCACATATTGGGAAGCTAACTTCTGAATGGCTACTCTGTCTTTTCTGCCTGCCTCTTCCGGGAGTTCCCCATGTTCCAGATACCTCTGAATGTCATGATACCAAGGTTTACCGTCGTCGACCTCTACTTCCAGAACTCTTTCTATCTCATAAACAGGTCTGCTTACTGTTTTCAGTATCAACGGTCTCATCACTAACTTTTCTGGATTTTCCCAAGTCGCTGCAAGTGTAGCCAGTGCGTCGGCCATCTGATTCTCTTCTCTTGGCAAGTGCTGAAACTTACAATCTGGGATAACCTGTGCCAACTTTCTGAGGTGAAAAAGGAAAGGTTTCAACCGTTCTTCTTTCAACTCTCATTCTCATCGCATCTGCTGGACTACCAACATAGAATCTCCGTAGATTTTCACACTCCCGGCCTTCAAGGCTATCAATGCTTTCAAACCAAAAGCATATGCTTCATACTCGGTCATGTTGTTAGTTACTCTGAATGTCAACCTCTTGGCCAAAGGCAAGGTCTCTCCCTCGGGGGTCACTATCACGATCCCAATTCCGGCTCCCTTGTAATTCACTGCTCCGTCAAAATACATCTTCCATCTCTGAACTGTTATTGCTTGGATCTCTTCATCTGGAAATTCAAACTTATACTAATCCCCCTCAATAGGTTGCAATGCCAGAAACTCTGCTACTGCTCGCCCTTTGATCACTTTGGAGGTGAGATACTCAATGTCGAACTCTGTCAGCAATACTAACCATCTCCCAATTTTCCCACTAGTGAAGGCACCGAATGAAGATATTTCAGAGGATTCTCCTTTGCCACTACCTGGATCTTGTAAGATTGGAAATAATGCAGCAACTTTCTGGAAGTCCATACCACTGCAAGACAGATCTTCTCTACTTCTTGATACCGAGCCTCATACGGAAGCATCTTCTTACTCAGATAATAGACTGCATGTTCTACCCCTGTCTCATCTGCCTGTACCATCATTGCCCCCAGTGCTTCTGATTCTATAGCCAAATACAATATCAAAGGTATGCCCGGTCTCGGAGGTTTCAATACAGGAGGCTTTACCAAGTACTCACTGATTTTATCGAAGGCTGTCTGACACTGTTCATTCCATCTCACCCGTTGATTTTTCCTCTACAGCTTGAAGATATGCTCACACACTGATGTCAACTTGGCAATGAACCGACTGATGTACTGAATCTTCCCCAGGAATGCTCTGACTTCCTTCTCAGTCTTCGGTGCTGGCATTTTTGTGATTGCTTTGAAATTTTCAGAGTCTACTTCTACTCCTCCTATTCCCACTGTATGTCCCAGTAATTTTCCAGATGTTACCCCAAACACACATTTCTTGGGATTTAGCCGAGGTTGTATTTGTCAACTCTCTGAATGAACCTTTCCAGTGCTTCAATATGACCAACTCTTGTCTCTGATTTCACCATCATGTCATCCACATACACTTCAATCTCTTTGTGCATCAAGTCGTGGAATAGTGTAGTGGCCATCCGTTGATAAGTAGCTCCCGCATTCTTGAGCCCAATCGGCATCACCTTGTAACAATAAGTACCCCACTCGGTAACAAATGCAGTCTTATGTTTATCTTCCTCAGCCATAAGAACCTGATTGTAACCTGAAAACCCGTCTGCAAATGAATACATAGCAGATAAAGCCGCACTATCAACCAGTACGTCTATGTGCGGTAAAGGAAAATCATCTTTCGGGCAAGCCTTGTTGAGATCTCTGTAGTCCACACACATTCTGACCTTCCCGTCTTTCTTTGGCACTGGCACTATATTAGCCAACCACTCAAGATACTTTACTACTTCCAGGAACCCCACATCTATCTGTTTCTTAACTTCCTCTCTGACTTTCTCAGCCCATTCTGGTCTCATCCGTCGGAGTTTCTGTTTTACTAGTCTCATATTCAGATAAGTTGGTATTATGTGCTGGGCAATGTTTCTGTCTACCCCAGGCATGTCCTCATAGGAGCAAACAAACACCTTGGCATATCTGCCCAATACTTCTTCTAATTTCTCCCTCTCTTCGGAAGTAACTGCACTTGCAATCAGAATTTCCTTGGGGTTCTCAAGTGTACCCAAGTTAAATGCAGTAGTTCTGGCCGAACTGATATAAAATATACTTGATTCATGTAGAGTAAATGGAAATGACTCAGGCAAGTAAGCAAAAGAAATGTCTTTATTATTGGATAATGCGGAAGTACATTCAAACAAATCAGGAAGGTAAATGTCTTCATCGTTTATAGACACTTCTTCCTCCGCAACCAGGTCTTCCTCAGGCTTTTTATCCTATCCTAGAGTCAGGCTCTCCAACTTCATCAATTCTTCTTCCCAATTCTTTGCTTCCACAGCTTCTTTAGTCAGCAGTTTCTCACCCAACAAATCCTAGAAGATCTCAAATCCAGGCACCACAATCCCATTAACTTCTATCGGTTCAGGCTCCACTTGGTATCCCGAAGCCTTCACAAAACATTCCATCAGTTTCAGACCCTTCTTCTTAACCTTCGGCTTTTCTTCATCAGATGTGTATCCCAAACCCTTCCGAGTAGTCTGTCATCTGAAATCTGGCAATTTTGAACCTTCACCCGACTCAAACTTCATTTTTTTCATGATCATAGCCACCCTAGGATCCACTCATTCCTCAAAAGTTGCTGACACCTGAAACCTCGTGAAATGTTGTATCTCCAAGACAGCCACAACATTATCTATCTCATCTCGGATGGTAACAATCTCTCCCTCATACGGGAAATTAATCATCTGATGCAAAGTGGAAGGCACGCCCCCAAGTTTGTGAAACCAAGGCCTTCCTAACAACAAGGCAAAAGTGGCTGGGATGTCCAGCACTGTAAACTCAACTTCGTCCTCAATAAGACCAACCTTGACCACTGCTACAAATGTACCATCAACTCCTCACTTACTGTCATCATAAGCTTTGATGGTCATATTGGAGGGGTCCAAATCTATTTCTTTCATACCCAGCTTTGCCAAAATCTTCAACAGGCACACATTAATGGATGAGCCGTCATCCACCATCACACAAGAGGTTCTTTTACCCCTCACTTCAGCTCTGATAAACAAAGGTATATTATGATTTCTCCCCTCAGCTGGGAGTTCTTCCTCAGAAAAAGTGATTGTTTGCAAAGTCTCATTTTGCACTGACCCAACAAACATTGCATGGTTGGCATCTTCCATCACCACTATCTTGCTTAAGGCCTCAACCATGGCCCGCATGTGCTCCTGAGATGCACACAATAGGTCCCATATACTCACTTGTGCTCGGGTTTTCCTCAACTGCTGTAGCACTACATCTCCCTCGGCAATTTCTGTATTCTCAGCCACTTCCCTACCCTCGGATAACACTCATTTACCCTTATCAGTCATATCATTGTAGAAACACCGCTGCGTGTCATACCCCTCACTTCTTCTTCATCACTACTGCAGAAGTCTGCCCATAAACTTTTCCCATGTTCGGTTTCATCTTCGTTGTTACTATCCCAAATCCCAAGGCAAACAGCTTGGAGGTCAAAGGATTTGAGGACAAGGTTCTCGGGTAGGCTAGAGTTTATCATATAGGTTGGTCGTGGTACGGCACGGTAGTTGGGTAAGGGGTTTCTGTGTGTGTCAGGCTGTTCTGTTTCTGGGTCGGGTATTTTCTTGGAGTCTATCAGGTCTTGGATTTCATGGCGGAGTCGGGCGCAATTGTCCTTGTCTCTTCAACTTCTCCAATACTTTGGACAAGGGTCTTCCCAAGTTGGAGAATCTCCGGTTCCGGATAGCGGCAATCTCAGCAGAAACGGGCTTTGTTCCCGATGTCCCCACAATGGGCCTCATGTTCAGACCATAGAATTTTCTATTCTCGGCCTCTTCTTCCTCAATATCCATGACAATTTCCCTCAACTACCGAAAATCAGTAATAATGGAGGTCATCCTTCTTAGCTTCCCGTAGATGGAGGCTTGGTGCCCTTGATGATCATTTTAATTTGGTCCTTCTCCGAGGGCCTAGTCTGCATTTTCAACAACTGACCTCTCCATCGGTCCACATACTCCTTAAAACTCTCCTATGATTTTTGTTTAACATTCCCTAGATCGCGGAGTGACAGATCGATCTCTAGGTCAGTGACATACTGCTTCAGGAAGGCATCAGCCAACTCCCTCCAATCTTCCTTCACTTTCTTCTCAAAACTGTGGTACCACACCACGGGAGCTCTCTCGAGCGACATTCCAAACATCTTCTGCACTTGGCGCTAAGATAGGCCAACCGAACTCATGACTGATACAAACTATCGGAGATGCACTATTGGATCCCCATTCCCGTTAAACTTAGCCATATCAGGCATCTTGAACTCTGCCGGCAACTGTTCTTCGAAAGTCAGCGTGTCATAATCCAGCAAATCCTCATTCTTACCCCTCATCCTGCGGGTAACTGACTCAACCTGATCCCGGAGCTTCTGTAACTTTGCCTGAGACCCAGATACTCTGCCTGCTGCATACTCTGCCATATCATCATCAAAAGTGGGGATATCATCCCCCAATCTGTTCGGAGGTTCCTCTTGCCTCACATCTCCAGAACTAACCTCAGCACGAGACTCGGCTATACCAGCCACATCAGTAGTCAAATCTTGCAAATGTTCAGTGATCTTGGCGAGACCTTTCTCTAACTGATCCATACGGGATACCTCGTTATCGGATTCACTCAAGCTTGTTACTATTCTTTTAGTGAGTCTTGTCCCTTCTCTAACCTAAACGGTATCTATGATGTCTTTTTGAGACATAGAGGGTGTTAACATGATGTATGTATGTATGAGGTGCATGAGATGCATGTAACATATAGAACATATTAAATCAATTAAAATTTTCAAACAAATCGGCCCATTATCATTTTAGAAGCTTTTGGGCTAACTGTCATAGAGTGAACTCGTCCCAGTTTAAATGGCCCAACGAGTTCACATCTCCTGGCAAGGAGTCCAACTAAATCCAAATGGTAATGTTCCGAACACAAGCACAAAATGGCCCATCAATATTTAGAAGCCTTTGGCCCAATCATCATAAGATACGTTCTTGTCCCAGTTTAAATGGCCCAAAAAGCCCACATCCCATGACAAATGGTCCAAATGGATCCAAACGATGATGTTCCCAAACACAAGCATAAAAGAAAGGTAATGCAAACATAAAATAATAATTTCTATAGAGTGGCCCATCGACATTTCAGAAGCTTTTGGCCCAATTGTCATAGGATACGAACTCGTCCCAGTTTAAATGGCCTAACAAGTTCGCATTTCTGACAAGAAGTCCAACTGCATCCAAATGAGGATAGCCCACAAACACAAGGAAATAGTTGCTATAGGTCATACAACCGCGGTCTATGTGTGGGTTCGTAAGAGTGTAGAAAAAGGCTCTCACCGGAGAAGGATGGCCCACAACTAGGTCTCCTCACTCAAGGGTTCGAGCGACCAAGTGAGCACACCCTTTTTTATACACTAAGGTACGTGCCAACGAGCTATGGTGTGTTACTGACTGTCAAATGGACTTCCCGTTGTAGATTCCCAAGAGGGATGGTGGAGTGAGGCTCACTTAAATACCCAAGCCTCTTAGGCTCTTATCTCTTGGTGTCAGGAATAAACATCGAGTCCTCCAAATTAGTCCATCATCATAGGCTACGAGTAGATGGCTATTTATGTGCCTTCACAGCTTTTCCTTCTACAAAGGTAGTGAGTGAAGGAAGACACCAAACCATTACCTAGCCTCAAAATGCCTCTGATTAAACCCATTTTAACCCACGGTAGACACGATCAATTAAAGCACAAATCATAATATTACAAGATATTATTTCGGGGCCGATTCTCTATCCCCAGTGGAGTCGCCAGACTGTGGGAACACAGAAACCGGGCGACGCTTGTTGTCCCGGGCTCGCGGCCCGGTTGGGAGTACGGAGTAGCCCGCGGGGGACTAAACCGGAGAATAATGGAGTCACCACCCGGTGTGACCCGGGAAAATGAAATTTGAGGCCGCACTCACCCCTCGTAAGGGAAGACCTCAAACCGTTGGGTTCAGAATGGTCCCTTACTTATGTCACTTGTAATGAAAGGATTTGTGCAATAATTCAACCAAGCCTAAGCAACAAATTTCCAAGAATAATTTACTCCTAAGTTCACATGCATAGGTACAAAACTCATATCTAAGTTTACATATAACACATTTTCATACTTGCATATAACCTATTGGCATACAATCTACGTTTGAATTCATGTATAAAGATAAATTGACATGCGGAAGGCATAAAATTTCACATTGGTAGGCACATAAGCTCACACAAATAACATTAATACAAGCATATATATTAAGGAAAGACGTTTAAGTGCATAGTAGAAGTAGATAACTAAAGAGGTAATACAAATGCATAAGGTAAAAAGAGACAATTATATGTTAAGGTAGACATGTCGTGATATGATGCAGAAAGGATCTCTAGAATTGACACGAACACATGCATGGGTCTTTTTCGGTGGTATTGTGATATAGTTTGAGGCTGTTTTAGAGGTGCCTGATTTGTCAAAGGGGGCTGCTGTTTTGAGTGTTTGTGGCTTTTGCGTGAAGGTTGGGTTATGTGGCTAAAGGCCAGGGGACGTGTTGTGGAGTGGGCAGTTACATGGGTTGTGTGTGCAATTCGGTCGTAGGTGCGTTTGATTGATGAGGGTAGATTGGCGAGGGCTTATGGTGCGTGAGGCGTGATGGGTGCAAGGGGGAGATGGCTTATGGCAGTGGTTGTTACGTGCATAGGGCATGCAGTTCACGTAAAGGCAGGTGATTTTATGGAATATGATGAGGCGGTGGAGTGAAGCTAGTTGAATTGAGGGTTTTGTTTTACATGGAGAGAGACTGTATATACATGATGAGGTAGTGGCGTGGCTGAAGGGTTCTTGTGCGTGAACAAAGGAAAGTGCAAGGGCTGATAATATGGGTACACCAATAATAAAAGATCGAGCCAAGACAGGGATAGATGATGCAATCAATAGATGAAAGACGCGGCAAATATCGGGGTAAATATAGCCTTTTAGGCTTTTCTTTCCCTAAATGGAGAACCTTTTAGTCCAACACAATAAGCCCATGCGCTTTTCATTATAATGAGTACAAAGATAAAGACAATAACATCGGACTTCGTATACCCAATTGAACACATCTTACATTCAACATAATATACATTAATCGGTGCGGAAAAGCATCGTGGTAAAGGATTTTAACCCCTCAGAATAGGGGACCTTTAATCCAACTTACTAAGCCCATGCGCTTGATCACATCATGCATATAAAAATAAAGACAATAACATCGGACTTCGTATACCCGATTGAACACATCTTACATTCAAACCGAATATACATTAATCAGCGTGTCAAAGCATCGTGGTAAAGGATTTTAACCCCTCAGAATAGAGGACCTTTAATCCAACTTACTAAGCCCATGCGCTCGATCACATCATTACATAAACAAAAAACATGCAGAATTTAAATGACGAGTAATAAATAAATCAAAGCAACAAAAACAAAAGAATGTGCCATTTACTCAAGCGGTACATGGAGTTGTATCCCGAGTACAGATCATACTACCGTCCATATGAAATTTATGTCCGGGTTTCCATCCGATATACCGCGAGAGTTGACACATATTTCATTTTATTCCAAGGCCACAACATACAATATTTCATAATACATGCATATTTATCCACTCAAGGGCCACAACATGCATTTTAACATAATAATCATGCGAATAATACTCAATAAATAGTAAAAATAAAACTGAAAACGAGTGTGAAAAAATACCCTCAAGTCTAACCTTTTTTGCCGACTTTCGGACTTGCGTTTCGCGGAGTTCGGAAGGGTTAAAGCTCCTCACTTTTCCGTTTCACTGGTTTAGCGTCTTACCTCGCTGTTTCACTGTTTTGCTTGCTGTTTGACCTCCGTTTTGCTGCTGTTTTCTATGTATTTCTGCTTACTGTTTCAGGAATTCAAAGCTACTGTTTTTGCGTTTTTTAAGGGGGTCTAAGGGCTGTGTTTTTCGATTGTTTAAGGAGGCTTAGAGTGCAGTTTTTGTGTTCACTGCAGTACAGTTTTTACTACTGGTTTGGGGTGTTTTAGGGGGCTGTTTGGAAGGCTAAATTTCGGTGATGTAGCTGTTATTTTTGGCGTTATTTGGCTGCTGTATATGGAGTGTTTTGGCTTCTGTATTTCAGTTATATGGCTGCTGTATCAGGCTGTCTCTTTCAGTAATGTGAGGGAGTGTTTGAAGGCTTGTTGTTTTCGGTAATGTGAGGGTGGAGATGAAGAGAATTGTTTGCTATTTTTCTTATGATTTACGTGTAATGTCAAGGATTTCTTGCTGTGATTTGCGTGTAAGTTGTGTATTCTGAAGGGGCTGCATGTCTTGGTTAGGGGTTGTTTATATAGAGAAGGGTTAGGGTTTACCCTTGTCTCACAAGGAAAAGATTGGATTTGGTGTCAAACAATGAAATGATTTGATTGATTGGGGGGACAAATTTTGGTGAATTAGGAAGGTTGAATATTTGATTTGCTTGGTTTAGGAATACAATATTTTAATTGGTTAGGATTGATTTTAATTAGGCATAATATTTCTTTAATTTAGTATATAATATTCTGGATTAGAAAGTTACAATATTTTAATTTAGTATAATTATATTTTATGTTTTATTTAATTTGGTATATCAATTAATTAATATTTTGTTTAGTTAATATTTAATTTAATTAATATTTGATTTAATTTGTGTGTATTTTAGGGGCTATGGGCGTGTTGGCCTCTCTTGGTGGGCTAGGTGTTGTGTTGGTTTGGTGAGTGGGCTTAGGTGGGTGGCAATGGTTTTTGGGCCAAGGTTAAAAGGTTTGCGGGTTTTTTTTTTTTGGGCCAAAGGTGCTCTAGACGGAGGTCCAACAAGTGAGCTTGACGCTAAACAAGTGAATAAGGATCTAACGAAATACCGATTCCCTTCCGACGACCGTTTCCCGTAATATCCTTAACTAAAAAATGTAGTGCCTCCAACTGAGACTCATCATCTGGTTTCACATGCAAAAATGCAATGCCTACACCACTGTCTGTAAATAAACTAAGCAAAGACGCCAGAGTTTGGCTCTAGTTCCTATCTAGGAGGCTCATGATAGGGAAACATATGAGATGTCACGAAGGATCAGATGACCCTTCTTATATCCCCCACGTAAAGAGACTTCATAGGTATTAGGAGCATAATCAGCACTACCATTGCACAAGCTACAGTTTATGTTTTAGAAGGGCTCTTCTTTCCATCACTTTGTAGGTATGGTACAGAGATGGGCGACGCTGTCCGGGCTCACGGCCCTTCGGGAGTACGGAGTAGCCCGCGGGGGACTAAACTAGAGAATAAAGGAGTCGCCACCCAGTGTGAACTAGTAAATGATTTAAGGCCGCACTCACCCATCGCAAGGGAAGACCTCAAACTGTTGGGTTCAGAATGGTCCCTTACTTATGCCAGTTGTAATGAACAGATTTACGCAATGATGTAACCAAGTCTTACATGTAAGATAATTCAAATAACACACAAGTTTGTACACCCATAAACATAAATAAAAATGAAAGCAAATGCATAATTCCATAAGTATATTAAACAAAGAAGCGTGATAATGTAAATTGATAATAACAGTAAAAATGTTAATATTAAAGAGAGATAATTAAACACATGATGCAAAAAGGAAATAACCAAAGAAGCAAACATGCATAAAATATGAAGAAGGAGTCTGTCCAGTGTGTATGCGTCCGTGTAGTGTTCAGAAACGTGTTCGAACGTGAATACAAAACTGGCATCTATAATGACATAAACATGTGCGTGACTGTTTCTCAAGCGGTATAATGAGTTGTATCCCAAGTACAGACTGCACTACCGTCCATTCAGATTCGGCTACAGAATTTATGTATGGGTTTCCATCCGATATACCACAAGAGGCAACACTCAAGCATTAACACAATGTAATCATGGAAATAAACGCGAAGTGATGCGGCAGAATAAATAAATATAACTAATGGAATGAATACGAAGCGATAACTAAAAAAAGTAATAGAAATGCGTATAACTAAATAAATAACACAAAGGAAATGCGCGATGACGAATACGATAAATAAATAAATAACAAAAAAGGGAAAATAATGGCAGAATAAAAGGAGAAGATATGAGACCAAGAGACTTGGCCGACATCTAAATGGGACCTCGTATACCCGGTTGGACGTATTTCACATCCATCCAAGCATACCTCGTCCGGCGTGGCAAAACATCATAGTAAAGGCTGCCTTCAGGCATTTCCTGCAAATAGGGTGACCTTTAATCCGATGTAGGTAGTCCATGCGCACTAAATGATAATGATGAATAAATAACTAACGGAACAGTAAGAAATGAATAATGGAATAAAAGAAAAGGAGATGCGACCAAGAGACTTGGCCAACATCTATATGGGATCTCGTATGCCCGGTTGGATGTATTTCACATCCAACCAAGCATAACTTGTCCGGTGCAGTAAAATATCATGGTAAAGGCTGCCCTCAGGCATTTCCCGTAAATGAGGGGGGACTTTTAATCCAATGCAAGTAGCCATGCACACTAACAATCAACGACAAATAAATAATGGAATACGAGGAAAAGTGAATCACTGAATAAAAGAAAAGAGATGCGACCAAGAGACTTGGCTGACATCTATATGGGATCACGTATGACTCGTTGGACATATCTCATGTCTAACCAAGCCTGCATCATCCAGGACTACAAGATAAATGTGGTAAAAGGCGCTCTCAGGCATTCCAAAGTGGTACGTGGAGTTGTATCCAAAGTACAGACCGCACTACCATCCATTCGGATTCGGCTACGGAATTTATTTCTGGGTTTCCATCAATATACCAAAAGAGGTGGCCTTTAATCCAATGCAAGTAGTCATGAAAGTAGCCAAATAACACTAAATGAATAAATAACAGAACAATAAAGAAAGGTGAATATCGGTATAAAAGAAAAGAGATGCGACCAAGAGACTTGGCCGACATCTATATGGGATCTCGTATGCTCGGTTGGACGTATTTCACATCCAACCAAGCATACCTCGTCCGACGCAGAAAAATATCATGGTAAAGGCTGCCCTCAGGCATTTCCTGAAAATGAGGGGGGACCTTTAATCCAATGCAAGTAGCCATGCACACTAACAATCAACGACAAATAAATAATGGAATAACGAGGAAAAGTGAATCACAGAATAAAAGAAAAGAGATGCGACCAAGAGACTTGGCCGACATTTTATATGGGATCTCGTATGGCTGGTTGGACATATCTCATGTCTAACCAAGCCTGCATCATCCAGTACTACAAGATAAATGTGGTAAAAGGCGCTCTCAGGCATTCCAAAGTGGTACGTGGAGTTGTATCCAAAGTACAGACCGCACTACCATCCATTCGGATTCGGCTACGGAATTTATTTCTGGGTTTCCATCAATATACCAAAAGAGGTGGCCTTTAATCCAACGCAAGTAGTCATGAAAGTAGCAAAATAACACTAAATGAATAAATAACGGAACAATAAAGAAAGGTGAATATCAGTATAAAAGAAAAGAGATGCGACCAAGAGACTTGGCCGACATCTATATGGGATCTCGTATGCTCGGTTGGACGTATTTCACATCCAACCAAGCATACCTCGTCCGACGCAGAAAAATATCATGGTAAAGGCTGCCCTCAGGCATTTCCCGAAAATGAGGGGGGACCTTTAATCCAATGCAAGTAGCCATGCACACTAACAATCAACGACAAATAAATAATGGAATAACGAGGAAAAGTGAATCACAGAATAAAAGAAAAGAGATGCGACCAAGAGACTTGGCCGACATCTATATGGGATCTCGTATGGCTGGTTGGACATATCTCATGTCTAACCAAGCCTGCATCATCCAGAACTACAAGATAAATATGGTAAAAGGCGCCCTCAGGCATTCCCAAGTGGTATGTGGAGTTGTATCCCAAGTACAGACCACACTACCATCCATTCGGATTCGGCTACGGAGTTTATGTCTGGGTTTCCATCCGATATACCAAAAGGGGTGGCCTTTAATCTAACACAAGTAGTCATGAAAGTAGCAAAATAACACTAAATGAATAAATAACGGAACAATAAAGAAAGGTGAATATCAGAATAAAAGAAAAGAGATGCGACCAAGAGACTTGGCCGACATCTATATGGGATCTCGTATGCTCGATTGGACGTATTTCACATCCAACCAAGCATACCTCGTCCGACGCAGCAAAATATCATGGTAAAGGCTGTCTTCAGGCATTTCTCGCAAATAGGAAGACCTTTGATCCGATGTAAGTAGCCCATGCGCACTAAATAATGATGAACAAATAACTAACAGAACAACAAGAAATGAATAACGAAATAAATGAAAAGAGATGCCACCAAGAGACTTGGCCGACATCTATATGAGATCTCGTATGCCCGGTTGGACGTATTTCACATCCAACCAAGCATACCTCATCCGACGCAGCAAAATATCATGGTAAAGCCTGCCCTAAGGCATTTCCTGTAAATGAGGAGACCTTCAATCCAATGTAAATAGCCATGCACACTAACAATCAGTGATAAATAAATAAATAATGGAATAAAAAATGGAAAGTAAATAGCGGAATAATAAACACAGACAGTAAATGAACATAAAAAATAAATAACAAAAAATATTAAAGAAATCAAAAGTGACCAAGGGACTTGGCCGTTAGTGTGGGATCTCACATGCCCGGTTGGACGTATTCCACGTCCAGCCAAGCATGCCGTGTCTGGGATATCAAAACGAATATTAAAGAGAGGGCCCTCGGGTCTTACCTTTTAAATCACTTCTCGGAAGTGCCTCGAGACGTCGCCGGAAGGGTTAATGCTCCGCTATTTTTCCGGTTCACTGATTCACTGTTTCTGCTATTTTGGGCTGCTGTTTTCTCTGTTTCTGCTGCATTTTTCTGCGGTTTTTAGGGCTGGTTTTGGGATGATTTTTGGACTTTTTTTTTGATTGTTTCTTGGGTTTTTAGGGACTGTTTTCGTTACTCGGTTTTGGCCACTGTTTTGGTCTCGGTTTGGGTTATTTTTGATACTGCTTTTGGACTCTGTTTAAGGGGTGTTTCTATTGTTCATGTGGCTGCTAAGGTTATTTGGTGCTATTTGTTTCGGCTTAAGGGTTTCTTTGTGTTATTTGTTACTGCCAAGTCTACGTGGTTTGTGGCTAAGTGTTGGGCTGCATAATAGTTTCACGGCCTTAGGGTTATTTCTTTTGTTTGCGTTTTTTTAGTGGATGGCATGCTGGGTTGCAGGTTTGTCTAGAGGAGTGTTGGATGAGGCAAGAGATGTGGTTTTTTTTTTTGTTCGGTTAGTTTCGTGAAGGGGTTGTGTGTTTGAAGGGTGTTACTACCGAGTGAAGAATGAGAGAGGCGAGTGAGGGGGACGAAGCTAGGGTTTCTTTTTGTGTTTGCTGCTACTGCCGATTGTGTGAGTGGGCTGTCGGTTGAGTGGTGAGAGAAGGGGATGACGAGAGAAGTCGTGAAGGTTTAGTTTATTGTTTTGAGTGTATGGAGAGTGAGAGGTCGAGAGTTCATTAGGGTTTTTTTGTTATTTGGTTTTGAGAGGGAGAGGCCGAGAGATGGAGAGGCGTGAATGAGTTTTTAGGGGGGGAGGAAGAGGACGTGAATGCTAGTATTTTTTGGTGGTTCTGCTGTGAGTTTCTTAGGGAGAAGAGAGAAGAACGATAGGGGTATTAGGTTTTATCTTTTGTGTTTGTGAGTGTTTTTTAGGCGAGGGAAAAAAAGAGAGAGCCTAGGGATTGGAATATGTTATCTTTTTATAATGGTGTGCTAGGGTTTCTCAAGTAAAGAAATAAATAATGTAAAAAAAAAGGGATGTATTTTATTAAGTTATTTAGGGAAAGAATTTGTGTAATTTTGGTGAGGATTGGATTCAAAATATTCATAAATTTGGAAGGGGATTTGGCATGTGATTAAATTGTTTTGGATGTGTGTGTATAAGTATTTGGGCTTTTATGGGTTGCAGGGGTTTTGGGTCGAGGCTAATATTTAAAACAGAGATCAACTAAGCAAACTCGATGCTAAACAAATGAGTTAAATTTGATAAGGTATTAATTTTTGAATTTTCCCTTTCCGACGTCCGTTTCCCACGACTTCCACACTTATCGGGTAGTGCCTCCATACGAGGCTCATCATTGGGCCTTATGCAAAAATACAGTGTCTACAGTCGCCCCCACTTTGATGGGGCTTATGCCGTGTGTGACAGTGACAACCATATCAAATTTATGCATGCTTTTTTTACTTACTTGGTTTGTCAGCTGTCTTACTTACCTGCTGCTTTGTGAGATGCTTCGAACAGAGTTGATGTAAGATGATGGTTCATTTCTGAACCGTTACTGATGTGAGATGATGGTTCATTTATGAACCGTTACTGTTGTGAGATGGTGGTCCATTTTCAAACCGTTACTAATGAGAGATGGTTCATTTCTGAACCGTTACTGATGTGAAGTGGTAGTTCATTTCTGAACCGTTACTGATATGAGATAGTCCATTTCCGAACCGTTACTGATGAGAGATGGTTCATTTTCGAACTGTTTATGATGTAAGTTGGATCATTTTCGAACTATTTCTGATGGGGGATGGTTCATTTCCGAACCGTTACTGATATGGGATTGTCCATTTCTGAACCGTTACTGATGAGAGATGGTCCATTTCCGAACCGTTACTGATGAAAGATGGTTCATTTCTGAACCATTACTGATGTGAGATGGCCCATTTCCGAACTGTTACTGATGAGAGATGGTCCATTTCTGAACCGTTGTTGATGAGAGTGTTGGACAATTATGACCCATAGTATCACTATTTGTAAAAGACATTGTGGTTTTTGTATAAATTAACTATGTGACAAAGGAAAATGCCATTTTATCATTTTGTAATTAGATTACTTGAATATATAAATGATAAAAGTCCTTATGATTAGTTTCGGATTAATAAGATATAAGACAATATCAATCCACTAAAGGTTTAATCATTAAATATCTCTAGTCAAAGTATTATCGAGACTGGACATCGATAATGCGGAATAGACTAGTGTTACACTTGTGTGTGTTATGGAAGCGTAACATCATAGTTCTCATATATTTGGGTATTGGATACTCATGCAAGTGTAATAGGAGGTTCTGTTTGCCGATGGGTCGGGAACAGTTTCGCTCTGGATAGACCCATCAGGATCCCATTGGTAGTATGACTATGTGTCTATGGGAATGGTAGGTGTATTTGGTCTTAACCTGAGACTTGCATTGCTAATACTTGCGACAATCAATACGCTTTGGTTTTGGTCGTCCGGGACTTTAACAGGTTCTGTGTACGCCTATTCTGGGTTTATTGAGAATCGTAGTGTATTGGGTGTGATGTCAAGATGGAAGTATCACTTCAGTCATATGGAGATGATGATCACGCAGGGATATAGAACTGGTACTCTAATATGTTGCAACTATCGGGATAATATGATAAGGTCATGATTATCCGATTAAAGAGACTAGTTGCTAGTGATCCGATATATGCTTCGTACATGCCATACATAATTCCAGCCTCAGGCCTAGCATGTGACCTATTATACTGGATTGCAATACGAATACTTAGTATACTACGCTTGATAGAGATTATGTATTCCTTAAAAGAATATTTCTGGAGAATTGGGTAGGCACGGTGATACGCAATACCGGATACGCACGTATTCGGATAGTTCGACGACCAGATTTACTGCTAACATATCCTGGGATATCATGGGTCTCTTCCCAAAGATTCACCGATGACGTTTGACTCAAGCAGAATTAATCTGGGATTAATTTTAAGAGAGAGAAAATTAATCTAAGATTAATTACGGCAAGAATTTATCTGGGATAAAATTCGATTAAGAAAGAGAGAACGATTAATTTGGAATTAATCGATTAAATAATATATTTGATATATTAATTGAAATTAGATTTCAAAGCGGAATTAAAATTGGATTTTAATTCGAGCGAACGAATTAATTTAGAATTAATTCGTAAGCGACTTTAGTAATATTGTCGCAACGACAAATTCGTTAATTCGGAATTAAACGAACCCGAGCCCGAGCAAAGTTGCGCGATGAGATTGTTCGACGTAAATTCAGAATTTACAAGTGGTGGGACCCACTTGACTTACATCACATTTTTGACTAGTGATGGAAGTTGTTGATGGTAGAGTGTAAATCTTGCTTTGCTTGTTTTTCGCTCAACAAATTCTCAACACACTTTGTATTTTTTAATCATTTGGAATGACTAATACCAACTTGGTTTTTGGTATTTGGTAATTGGTTTTTGAAATCAAATACATTTAACAAAAAAAAAACTC
Organism: Zanthoxylum bungeanum; assembly: GCA_019454045.1. Classification (NCBI taxonomy): domain Eukaryota; kingdom Viridiplantae; phylum Streptophyta; class Magnoliopsida; order Sapindales; family Rutaceae; genus Zanthoxylum; species Zanthoxylum bungeanum. The sequence goes on along the minus strand of SKCR01036875.1, from coordinate 16,382 downwards.
TCTCTCTCTCCCTTTGTCATATTGCTGATAGCTTGCTTCTCCATCTTAGAAATTTTGTTTCAAAATTTCTTCATTGCTAGCACAAAAGGGAGTCATTCAATGTGTTAGGGAAACCATTCCCAAGAGTTTGGAACACAAGGAGAAGCTTGGAGCTCTTCATCAACACCAAGATATTTTGAACTTCATACATCAATCCAACCGATCAATGTAAGTTTTTCCGCAACTTCTTTTAGTATTCACACGAATCATGACTTAGAAGATCCTTGGCATGTTCTAGGAACCCCAACAATGGTATCAAGAGCCTTGTCTAAGCATGAAATGAATTTAGGGTTTATATACTTTAATTTGGGGTTTTTGTGATTTGAGCATGATTTCTTCAAATTGATGGTTTGGTTGAGCTTGGATGATGATGAATTAGATTTATGCATCTTAAAATTTGAAAAAATGAATTGGATAATTTTTCCCTAATTTTGCTAGCCTTGACCGAAACTATAAGCCCTAGATATATCATGGTAATTTTTTGATTTTAAACCATTGGATGTGTTTAAAGCATGATGAGTATATTGATTGTTGATTTAATTAGATTGAAATCAAAATTGGATATAATTTATGCATATTGCCGTGAGTTAGGAAGCATGATATGATTGACTTTGCTTCAATTGTGTTGGACATGAATTGAATATGTTAAAGCATGATTAATTAGATAAATTCGTGTTTTGGAAATATTAATTTAACTAATTAATTATGGCTAATACACTTTAATTAAGATTAATGTGAAATTTGGAATTTTGTATTAATTAAAATAAGCCTTTAATTTTGAATTGGGCTAATATTGTTGTATTTGGGATTAATGGGCTTGGTTGGGCCAAGTTAGTTTAGGACAATTGGATTGGATCCAAATTGGGCCTAAAACCATTCCATAAAGTCCAAATAGAATAATTGGGCCTTTAAAAATTTAATTGGGCCTAATTGGCCAAAATTAATTTTATGGCAAATGGTGATTCCTTATTGGGCTTTGGTTGCCAAAGTCCATGTCTTAAGAATTAATTAAAAGCCCATTGGATGTTAATTGGGCATTTGAGACCCATTTAGATTGGATTTAGAATCTAAGTCTAAAAGGCACAAATATAAGTGTAATTATTTAATTTGGAATTAAATTAGAATTAGTATTGGATACAAATTAAATCGGATTTAAAATTGTAGTTCGATATAATTCAAGAATACGCACTTTGAGTACTTATTCTTAAACGAGCTGGACTCGCGCAAATCAAATCGTTGTTTGAACATTGGATTATCATTAATTCACAGATTAATTAATTAGATTAGATTGATTGAATAACATGTTTTGTGTGAATACATGTATGTATTGTATGACTAATGTATATCGGATGGATATTAGATGGTAAGAGCAATTTTGGAAATTGTTGTAATAAATTTAGAATTTATTAAATTGGACCTGTGTGTCCAGCTTTATATCTCTTGACTCTTTGTACTTCCCTTCTCACCAATTCCCCTCAATGTAAATGAGGTTTCTTTATTGTATTTTATATTTGGGTAGAAGTTAGAATAGTGCTAACCATGGAGAGGAAAGTGAGAGATTTGTTCTAGGAACAATTTGTTGAATATCCATCCGCATATCGTTATTATTTATTTCGCGCCTTATTATGCTTTTAGAATGCATGCTTAAGGGTGTATGATGAGACCTAATCAAAGATAATAAATTGGATGCCAATTTACGCGAAAAACCCTCAAACAAATATTAAGCGAATTCCTTCCATTGAGTGGTTCTCTCTCAAGATCCAAGATTGGCATTGGTTTGTTGGCCAAAGTCAAGATCAATGTCCATCGCGGATGTGTTTGAACCACGAAAGTTTTGTTCCATATCGCATGTCTTGGGCAAGTTGTGACTTGTTGGCCAAAGTCAAGGTCACTTCTTGTTCATCGACGTGGATTACGAAGCTTTCCCACTGTCAATGGGTCCCGCTTAACTGGAATCATTAAGCTTGTTGAGCCAAAGCCAAGGCTTAGTTGATTTAGAGGAAAATGTTAGGAAATATATTGGATATATTGGCATATATATTGCATATATGTTTCGGACTTGGAGGTCTACCTACCGGATCTAGGAATCGGATGAGATCGAATTGATCTTAGAGATCTACCTAGTTAAATATCATAAAACTTGTTCGCCTAAGTCAAGGATGTGTGTTGTTTAACGGGATCCTAGCCCACTAGGAAACTATGTTTCCTGAGTACTCAACAGAGGGTTAGAGGCTCACCGAAAAATAGTGGGAGACCAGTATTGAATTTGAAATTTCATTCAAATACTTGCCAAATACGCGCTTTCAAATTATTTTCGTCATTTTATATATTTATTAGTTGGACTAATATTTTATTATTTTTTATTGTAACAGTTGGATTGTACCCAAAATCGTTAATTGAATAGTTAGACTATTGCAATTAAGATGGCCAGAAAGATCAACGTTAGGGACATTATAATGGGTGAAAATGTCTTTAATGGTGTGAACTTTCCTGACTGGGATATGAACCTCAGGATTGTCCTGGGGGTCGAGAAGATGCTCTATATGATAGAGAGACCTCTCGGGCCTAAGCCCGGAATTGAGCAACCGCTTGAGATTGAGCTTTGGAAGACTCATAGTGATGACAACTCAACTGCTCAATCCGTCATGCTTGCTGCAATTACCCATATACTATGATGGAAAATTTGAAGGACCTTCACCGATCTAACCATAGATCGCAAAGGTATTAATTGCAGAAGAAGCTCTTTCGCTCTCGAATGTCAGAGGGTACATCTTTCGCTCTCTAATGTTTGTTATTTAAATAAACATGTATACTTCTAGTTTTAAAAATTGGATTTTTGATTCTTGTTGTGGTACTCATATATGTACTGATGTGCAGGATCTGCAGATTAGCAGGAGACTGGCTTTAGGAGAGATCGACCTTCTAGTTGGAAATGGGACTAGAGTCGCCGTTTTGGCTGTTGGGACTTATATTTTGGAACTGCCCTCAGAGCATGTACTTAATTTATCAAACTGCTATTATGTACCTAGTTTGACTATAAATATTATATTTCTATCTTGCTTAACCGAATGTGGGTATACTTTTGTATTCAGAAACACAGGGTGTTTTGTTTATAAAAATAATTTTGAGATATGCAGTGCTGATGTAAATAATGGTCTTTATATTTTAAATATAAATCAATCTTAAACATATAATATGACAAACAAAAGGCTTAAATTAAGAAACAAAGATGAAACTTATATGTGGCATTGTCATTTGGGACATATTAACAAGACTCGTATATCCACACTTTTGAATATTGGATACTTGGACGGATTTTATCCAAATTCATATGACGTTTGCGAATCTTGTTTATTAGGCCAAAAGCCTAAAACACCTTTTAACGGTAAATGTGCACGTGCCACTGAACTGTTAGCCCTCGTTCATAGTGACGTATGTGGGCCCATGTCTAGCCAGGCTAGAGGTGGATATTAATATTTCGTAACCCTTACGAATGATGCATCACGTTATGGTTATGTGTATCTTATGAGACACAAGTCGGAAACCTTTGAGAAATTCCAAGAGTTTCGACACGAAGTAGAAAAACAGACCGGTAAAAGTATTAAAACATTATGGTCGGACCGTGGTGGAGAATACTTAAGCAATGAGTTTCTCCATTACTTGAAAGAGTATAGTATTCTTTCATATTGGACTCCTCCCGGAATACCTCAATTAAACGGTGTGTCTGAACGGAGAAATTGAACTTTGTTGGACATGGTAAGGTCTATGATGAGTCGCACAGAGCTACCAATTTCTGTATGGGGATATGCATTGAACAGTGCAATACTTATTTTGAATAAGGTTCCGTCAAAGTCTGTTTAACAGACTCCATAGGAAATATGGACAGGAAAGAAACTGGGTTTCTCATTCTTGAAGATTTGGGGATACTGGCATACGTTAAATGTTTGGATGGTACCAAACTAGAACCCAAATCGAATAAGTGCTTATTTGTAGGTTATCCTAGGGAAACCAAAGGATATTACTTCTACAACCCACAAGAGAACAAGGTATTTGTTGCTCTACATGCGGTTTTCCTCGAAAAGGAATTCCTAAATGCAGTGGTAAGTGGGAGGAAAGTAAAACTCGATGAAAATCGGAGCGATACTATTCCTTGCACCGATTCCTTAACGGAACATGAACAGTTCATCAGGGATGAGACTGTACCACAATCTTTTAATACACGAGAACCGCGTAGGTTGGAAAGAGTTAGAAAACAACCTTAGAGGTATGGGTTTCTGATCTCACCTCACGTAGATATTAATCTTATTGAGGCTAATGAGACGGCTACCTATGAGGAAGCGATACAAGATATCGACTACACTTTATGGCAAGAAGCCATGAAGTTCGAAATGGATTCCATGTATACCAACCAAGTTGGACACTGGTTGATGCACCAGAAGGCGTAAAGCCTATTGGTTACAAATGGGTCTTCAAGAAGAAGACTGCCATGGATGGAAACATACATACGTACAAAGCTAGGCTTGTAGCGAAATGGTATCATCAATGACATGATGTTGATTACGACGAAAGATTTTCACCTGTTGCCATGATTAAATCCATTCGGATTATGCTTGCTATTGCTGCATATTTTGATTATGAAATATGGCATATGGACGTCAAAACCGCTTTCCTTAACAGAAACCTTTTGGAGGATGTTTATATGCAACAACCTGACGGTTTTGTCATACCAAAACATGCAAACAAGGTTTGCAAGTTAAATCGATCCATTTATGGATTGAAGCAAGCATCGCGTTCTTGGAACCAACGTTTTGATGAGATCATAAAAGAATATGATTTCGTTCAAAACGAGGATGATCCTTGTGTATATAAGAAGGTTAGTGGGAGCGCACTGACATTCATTGTCCTTTACGTTGATGATGTATTGCTTATGGCAATGACATTCCCATGCTGTAATCGGTGAAAGCTTGGCTTTCATTAAAATTCTCCATGAAAGATCTGGGAGAAACAGCCTTTATTCTGGGAATAAAGATCTACTGGGATAGATCTAGAAAGCTGCTTGGACGCTCCCAGAGCATATACATTGACAAAGTGTTGATGAGATTCAACATGGATCAGTCTAAGAGGGGACTGTTGCCAGTGTTACATGACGTCACTCTATCTAAGGACCTGTGTCCTAAAACTCAAGATGAGAGAGACAACATGAGTCGGATCCTGTTCGCTTCTGCAGTCGGATCGATCATATATGCCATGATATTTACACGACCTGATGTCTCGTATGCTTTGAGCATGTGTAGTCGCTATCAGGCCGATCCAGGTGATGGTCACTGGGTTGCGGTTAAGAACATCCTTAAGTATCTTAGAAGAACTAAGGATGCTTTCTTAATCTATGGAGATGGAGAGCTTGAGGTAACTGGGTTTATCGATGCAAGTTTCCAAACCGATAAAGACGACTGTAAGTCGCAATCCGAGTACATATTTTGTTTGAATAACGGAGTAGTGAACTGGAAATCTTCCAAGCAAGAGACTGTTGCTGATTCAACAACAAAAGCGGTATATATCCCTGCAGCTGAGGCATCAAAAGAGGCAGTTTGGATCCGTAAATGCCTAATTGGATTAGGAGTAGTTCCGTTAGCAGCTGAGCCCATTCCTTTGTATTGTGAAAATAACGGGGCTATAACGCAGGCTAAGGATCTGCGGTCTCATCAATGATCCAAGCATGTACTTTGACGTTTCCATCTGATTCGTGAGATCATACATCGTGGCGATGTGAAGATCGAGAATGTCACTTCAAGTGACAACATTGTAGATCCGCTGATGAAGGCTATTCCTCAGCAAAAGTTTGAGCGACATGTACATAGTACAGATGTTAGATACTTGAGTGATTGGCTATAGGCCAAGTGGGAGATTGTTGGACAATTATGACCCATAACATCACTATTTGTAAAAGACAGTGTGGTTTATGTACAAATTAATTATGTGACAAAGGAAATTGCCATTTTATCATTTTGTATTAGATTACTTGAATATATAAATAATAAAAGTCCTTATGATTAGTTCCGGATTAATAAGATATGAGAAAATATCAATCCACTAAAGGTTTAATCATAATATCCCTAGTCGTAGTATTATCGAGACTGGATATTGATAATACAAAATAGACTAGTGTTACACTTGTGCACGTTATGGAAGCGTAACAGTATAGTTCTCATATATTTGGGCATTGGATACTCATGCAAGTGTAATATGAGGTTCTGTTTGCCGATGGTACGGGAACAGTTTCGCTATGGATAGACCCATCGGAATCCCATTGGTAGTATGAATATGTGTCTATGGGAATCCGAATCAGGATAGGTGTATTTGGTCTTAACCTGAGACTTGCATCGCTAATACTTGCGACAATCAATACGTTTTGGTTTTGGTCATCCGGGACTTTAACAGGTTCTGTTTACGCCTCTTCTGGGTTTATTGAGAATCGTAGTGTATTGGGTGTGATGTCAAGATGGAAGAATCACTTTAGTCATATGGAGATGATGATCACACAATGATACAAAACTGGTACTCTAATATGTTGCAACTATCGGGATAATATGACAAGGTCATGATTATTCGATTAAAGAGACTAGTTGCTAGTGATCCGATATATGCTTCGTACGGGGCAGACACAATTCCAGCCCCAGGCCTAGCATGTGACTTTTGATACTGGATCACAGTACGCAATACTTGATATAGATTATGTATTCCTTAAAAGAATATTTCTGAAGAATTGGGTAGGCACGATGCTCTGCTAGAAGCCAACCATGTCTTGTAAATCGGTAAGAACGTGGTACCGGGTACGCACGTGTTCGGATAGTTCGACGACCGAATTTATTGCCAACATATCCAGGAATCTCATGGGTCGCTTCCCAAAGATTCACCGATGATGTTTAACTCGAGCAGAATTAATCTGGGATTAATTATAAGTGAGAGAAAATTAATCTAGGATTAATTACGGCAATAATTTATCTGGGATAAAATTCGATTAAGTGAGAGAGAGAACGATTAATTTCGAATTAATCGATTAAATAATATATTCGATATATTAATTGAAATTAGATTTCAAAGCGGAATTAAAATTGGATTTTAATTCGGGCGAACGAATTAATTTAGAATTAATTCGTAAGCGACTTTAGTAATAATGTCGCAATGGCAAATTCGTTAATTCAGAATTAAACGAACCCGAGCCCGAGCAAAGTTGTGTGTTGAGATTGTTCGACGTAAATTCAGAATTTACAAGTGGTGGGACCCACTTGACTTACATCACATTTTTGACTAGTGATGGAAGTTGTTGATGGTAGAGTGTAAATCTTGCTTTGCTTATTTTTCACTCAACTTCGTGATTCAAACACATATTTGACAGACAAAGGCCTTGACTTTGGCCAACAAACCAATGTCGTCTCGGATCTTGAGTGAGAATCACTCAATGGAAGGCTTTGTTCCATATCAGTGTCTTGTCCAAGTTGTGGTTTGTTGGCCAAAGTCAACACCACTTCTTGTCCATCGACATTGATTACGAAGCTTCCATGGTCAATGGGTCGCGATTGACTGGGATCATTAAGTTTGTTGTGCCAAAGCCAATGTTTAGTTGATTCAGAGGAAAAAGGTTAGGTAATACATTGGATGTATTGGCATATATAAGATATATGTTTAGGACTTGGATGTCCCCCTACCGGATCTAGGAATTGGATTGGATCCAATCGATCTTAGAGATATACCTAGTTAATTATCATACAATTTGTTGGCCAAAGTCAAGATTGTGTGATATTTAACGGGATCCTAGCCAACTAGGAAACACGGTTTCCCGAGTACTCGACAGAGGGTTAGAGGCTCGCCGAAAAATAGTGGGAGACAAGAATTGAATTCGCAATATTCGTTCAATTACTCGCCATACGCGCTCAAACAATATCATTCATCAAATCAATTAAATGTTAGTTGGACTAATATTTAAATTGTTGTTTTTATAAGCAGTTGGAATGTATTATAATTGATTATATAATTGGATTATAGTAATCAATATAATTGATGTTAATTAATTTAAATTATATTTGATTGTATAGTTGGACTATAATAATCAATATAATACATAGTACCACAAATCGTTGATTAAATAGTTGGACTATTAGAATCAAGATAAAATGAAAGATTAGCATTTGAAACATAATCCTAGGGAAAATGTATTTAATTGACTTAATTTTTCTAATTGGGAATAATATTTCAGGATGGTCCTGGAAATATAATAAGTTACTTTATTTGATAAAATAACATATTAGGCCTAAGCCTGGAGTTAAGCAAATAAGTGGAACATGATATTTGGAATATTCATGTAATAATAACTTTAGTGCTTAATCCATTATACTTGTCATATAGATTCCTTAATTTCTTTATCAGAACTAAGGATTAGATTCTTAAAGTATGATATTGAAATTGAAGGATCTTCATAAATCTATACTTAGATTTTTGAAGTATATATTGCAATAATAAACTCTTGGAGGGTTAATGACTATTCTCAAGGAGAAAAGTCAAACTTTGCAATTAGGCAAGTAGCGCAAGGCGCACCTTACTTCGATATTCCAGAATGCCAAGGCTTGGCCAAAGGCATCTGGAGTGTGGAAAAATGGCAAAGGCAAAATCGTTATAGTCTTCTAGGAAGATAAGAGGACATATCCCAAGAAGGAATTGAAGACGAGCAAGGCTCTGACTTCAAATATGTTTGTCATAATTATGTTTACTATTAGTAATAAAATTAGATTTAAATACTTAGTGTGGTACATAAATATGTATTGATGTTAAGAATCTGTTTTGAACAGGATACTGACTTCAATAGAGATTAATCTACGAATTGAAAACGGGACGAAAGTCGCTATTTTAACCGTAGATACCTAAGTTTAGGAACTACCATTTGGGTATGTACGTAAATTAGGAAACTGTTATAATGTAACTAGTTTGACTAGAAACATTATCTTTATATCAGTGTTTAAACCGTTGCGGATTGAACCTTTATATTTTAGAACACTAAAGTGTTTTATTATATAAAGATGATATCTAGATAAACACATTAGATGTGAACGACAGAATTTATATTTAGAATATAAATAAATCTCACACGAATAATATGACAAACAAATAGCTCGAACTGATTTGATCAAGTTGAAACATAAAGTGGCAATGTTGTCTGGGACACAATCAAACAAGACTCGTATATCCGCACTTTTGAAGAGTGGGTACTAGGACTAATTTGATTCTAATCAAATAAAGTCTACGAATCTAGTTTATTGGGCAAAGTGCCTAAAACACTATTTACTTGGTAAAACTGTAAATGCCACCGACCTGTTAGCCCTAGTTCATAGTGAAGCTAGTGGGCCCATGTCTAGCTAGGCTAGATGTGGATGTGGATATTTCGTGACCTATACGGATGTGGCATCGCATAATGGTTTCTTTTGAAGAACACAAATCTGAAACTTTTATAGTTTCGACATGAAATAGACAAACAGATCGGCTATAGTATAAACCGTTACGGTAAGACCGTAATGGAAATTACTTAAGCAATAAATTTCTAAAATACTTGAAAGAGTAAAGTATTCTTTCAAAAGAGGACTCCTCCCGGAACACGTCAATTTGACGGTGTGTCCGAACTGAGTAACCGAATTTTGTTAGACATGATTAGGTTATTCATGAGTCGCCCTGAGCTACCATTTCCTTCAACGGATATGCATAAACAGTGCAGAACTTATTTAGAATAAGGTTCCATTAAAATCTGTTTGACAGATAACATATTAGATATGAGCGGGAAAGGAACCGGGTTTCACATTCCTGTTAAATTTGGCAATGCTAGGCATATGTTTGGATGATACCAAACTAAAACCCAAATTGGATAAGTGCCAATTGTAGGATATCCTAGGGATACCAAAGTATTGTACTTATACAACTCACTTGAGAATAATTGGATTGTTGCTCACCATGCGGTTTTCCTTAGAGGAATACCAATATGTAGTGGTAAGTGGGAGGATAGTAAAACTCGATGAAAAATCGGAGTAATACTATTCCAGGCACCGAATCCTTAATGGAACACAAATAGTTTATCAAGGATGTAACTATTACCATTAATCTTTGAATACACAAGAACCGTGTGAGTCGGAGAGATTCAGAAAACAACCCCAAGTATGGGTTTCTGATCTCACCTCGTAAAGATGTCAATCTTTTGAGGTATACCAACTGACTACGTATGAGGAAGTGATACAAGGTATCGACTCCCTATTATGGCAAAGTGCCACGAGTCCGAAATGTATTCCATGTATGTCAACAAGTTTGGATACTAGTTGATGTACCGCAAGGCATTGTGCCTACTGGTACTTTATAAGTCTTCAAGGAAGACATACATGGATGGAAACATACCAACGTGTAAAGCTAGGCTTTTAACGAAAAGGTATCGTTATCAACATTGTGTTGATTTCGATTCAACCTTTTACCTGTTGCCACGGTAAATCCATTTGGATAATGCTTGCTAAAGCTGCATGTTTCATTTATGAAATATGATAGCTGGACGGAAAATCGCTTTCCTGAAAAGGAAACCTTTTGGAGGATGTTTAAAACATCCTGACGGTTTTGTCGTACATGAACTAGCAAACAAGTTTTACTGGTTAATCGATCCATATTTGGATTGAAGCAAGCATTGGTTCTTGGAATCGTCGTTTTGATGTAATCATAATAGTTTATGATTTAATTCAAAACGAAAACATTCTTGTGTATATAAGAGGGTTAGTGGGAGCGCACTGACATTGACTGTCCTATAAATAATGATAATGTGTCATTTCTTGGAAATGATATTCCCATAATAATCGGCGAAAGCTTATCTTTCGAAAACACTCCGAGAAATCATACATTGAAATATGTACGCGACCTAGTGTCTCATACGCTTTGAGCATATGATTCACAAATGGGCCAATCCAAGTGATAGTCACCGGATTGATGTTAAGAACATCCGTTAGTATCTTAGAGATCTGAGGATGCTATCTTAAACTATGGAGAAGGAGAACTTGAAGTGACTGGGATCACTGTAGCAAGTTTCATAAACCGATAAAACGACAAAAAGTCGCAAACAATACTATACAGTAGAATAACAGTACAGTGAGCTGGAAATCTTCCAAGCAATATTGATATGTTACCGAATAAAAACAACAAATGCGGGTTAATTGCTGCAGCTGAGGCGGAAATAGAAGCCTTCTGGGTCAATAAAAAAATCTAATTAGATTAGATATAGTTCTGTTAACAGCTGAGCTAGGCGTCAGCACAGGCTAAAGAATTATGGTCTCATCAACGATCCAGATAAATACTTCGATATTCATCTGATTCGTTCGGATCATACATCGTGGCGATGTGATGATCGAATAAATCGCATCAGACGATAATCACGTAAATCCGCTGACGAAAACCTTTTTCAGCAATTTGAGCCAACCGTACATAGTTCGGGTGGTAGACACTCGAGTGACTGGCTATAGGCCAAGTGGAAGCTTGTCCCTGACGCATAGACGTCATTCAAGCCGTTACATTATTGAAAAAATTATATCTCTTTGTCTTTTCTTAATAATTGTGATTTGTTTTTTATTTTCTCTGACATGATCCATGCTACTTTTTGACCTTTCATGATTTACTATTTTGCCACTAATCGTCATTTGGAAGATACTTGTGCTATTATTACTCACCCTTTTCAGGTTCTATAAATTCAACTCATCATTGCACTCTTGAAGGCATCCATAGATAAAAAAAGAACAGAAAAATATGGAAGCCACTTCAAGAAGATGAGTTGTAAACATTTGTGTGTTTTGTGGTACTAGTGTTGGTGTTAAACCAGAATATGTAGCAGCAGCACATTAATTGGGTCGAGTCATTGCTGCAAGGAATATGCACTTTGTATATGGCGGTGGCAATCTTGGACTAATGGGGATCAATTCAAAGGCTGTACATGATGGAGGCAGCCAAGTTCTGGGAATCATCCCAAAACCCTTGGCAGAGGCGAATCTTATTGGATCATCAAATGGCGAAGAACTAATTGTGCCAGGTATCTGAATGACGACTGGTAGAAATGATTAACCGTGCTGATGTTTTTATTGCTTTGCCAGGTGGCTTGGGCAAAATAGAGGAAATTTTTACAGTGTTATCTTGGGAAAACCTGAACATACACCATAAACCACTTGGACTGTTTAACATTGAAGGATTCTATGATTTTCTATGTGTGTGTTTCTTGATGATGCCCGGAGAAATGGGTTCGTGTCAAAACCTGTAAAAGAACTTCTCTTTACTACCAGAACTGCCCCGGATTTAATTGATCAAATCTTAGCCTTTGAACCACAAATTGACCCCATTCTTTCGAAGATAAACTGGTCTGATGATGATCATGGTAAGAGGCGTCAGATAAATCTGGAACTTAACCTGTAATTTTTCACTTAGATGTAGAATTTCAGCTAACCATGTACGATTTTCTAAACTCTTCTTCTACTATTTAAGACATTGGGGACAATGTCTCATTTAGGTTTGGGGGGAAGGGAATAGTTAATTTGTATCTTATTTGTATTGTTTTATTTTTAGTCTAAAATTTTCGAAAAATACAAAAAAAATTGAAAATTTTTCAAAAATCACAAAAATATTTTATGTTTTTAATTTGATTAATCAGATGAAATTGGTGTAAGAGATAGCTGTGTAAGGAAATTTCACTCCTGAGACGTATCTCAACCTATTTCGGAACAAGTTAATTTTTGTTTATTTCCTTTTGAATAATTTAATTTGTGAATTCTCTATAATACTGACTAAAATGAATCTTCATATGTTCAGTTGACAGGTATTATCAACATACATAGTAACATAGAGACATGAGCTATAATTGAAAAGTTTATAATATTCAGTGCTCTAGTTTAATTGGAGTAAGCATCTAAAAAAGAGATGGGATAAAAAAAATTAAAAAAATTAAAAACTTCTGAGATCCGAGTTATTAAGTCTGTAAGGGTGTCTTAATACCTAGTGCCCTAAAACCAACTGGTTTGGGAGTCACTGACCCAAAGCTCGTTACATGGATCGAATATGTTGCCAAAAAATATATATATCTGAAGTCTGAGTAATTAAGTCCGTAGGGGTGTCTTAACACTTAGTGCCCTAAAGCCAACTGGTTTGGGAGTCACTGACCCAAAACTCGCTATATAGATGGATGATATTGTATATAAATAAATCAAAAAATCAAAAAATCAAAGAAAAAAAATCAGAAAAGTCAGAAAATTATTCCACTGCTTAAAAAAAGGTGTGAAATCTGATATAACTTTAGGACATAAATATTACTTTATTCTCAACTGTACTTGTGACTATTGTGGGCAAAAATGAGTTGATTAATATTTTGTTGACTGTGTATATGGAGAATGGTAAAAATAATCAGAGAATTTACTTATTCGGTAATTTAGAATGAAACAAAACAACTATTGACTTGGATTAGATGTTTCATCTGTTTAGTCACTAACTTCTTTATTCTATTTTCTATTGTCTTTTTGCTTTTGTGTGCATTAGTTTTATTATCTTTTTACTTTTGTAAAATGTTTGTGGGTATCGTTGCTGTAAGCCCTCATGAGACTACAACTCGTCCACTAGGGACACATAGGGGTTTAAAGGTTTGTTGCATACGCTAAATGAAACTGTGATCCCTACGAAAGTGGCTTAGATTAATTTTAATTTTATTTAATTATTTTTCTCGAGGACTAGCAAAATGTTAGGTTTGGGGGTGTGATGAGCGGAAAATATTGTTGGATAATTATGACCCATAGCATCACTAATTGTACAGAACATGATGTTGTTGTACAAATTAACTATGTGACAAAGGAAATTGCACTTTTATAATTTGTAATTGGATTACCTGGATATATAAATGATAAAAGTCCTTATGATTAGTTACAGATTAATAAGATATGAGACAGTATTAATCCACAACGGTTTAATCATTAAATATCCATAGTCGTAGTATTATCGAGACTGGACATCGATAATGCGGAATAGGCTAGTGTTACATTTGTGCATGTTATGGAAGCGTAACGACATAGTTCTTATATATTTGGGTATTTGATACTCATGTAAGTGTAATAGGAGGTTCTGTTTACCGATGGTACGGAAACAGCTTCGCTCTAGATAGACCCCTCAGAATCTCAATGGTAGTATGACTATGTGTCTATGGGAATCTGAATCAGGGTAGGTGTATTTGGTCTTAACCTGAGACTTGCATCGCTAATACTTGTGACAATCAGTAGACTTTGGTTTTGGTCGTCCAGTGCTTTAACAGGTTCTGTGTACGCCTCTTCTGGGTACATTGAGAATCGTAGTGTATTGGGTGTGATGTCAAGACGAAAGTATCACTTCAGTCATATGGAGATGATGATCACGCAGGGATACAGAACTGGTACTCTAAGTGCTATAGCCATCGGGGAAGTATGACTTTCCGATCATAAAGTGACTAGTTGCTTTTGATCCGATATATGTTTCGTACGGGGCAGACACAACTCCAGCCCCAGGCCTTGCATGTGACATCCGATACTGGATCGTAATACGGAATACTACGTATACTACGCCTGACAAATTTGTATTCCGTAGAAGAATATTTCTGGAGAATTGGGTAGGCACGGTGTTTAGCTAGAAGCCAACCATGTCTTGTAAATCGGTAAGTACGTGGTACTGGGTACACACGTGCTCGTATAGTCCGATGACCGAATTACTGCTTACTGCCACATATCCAGGGATCTCTTTGGACGCATCCCAAAGATTCACCGATGATGTTTGACTCGAACAATATTAATATGATATTAATAAGAGAGAGAATATTAATCTAGGATTAATAAAGAGAGAAAAATTAATCTGGGATTAATTACGGCAAGAATTAATCTGGGATTAATTATCAGAGAAAGAATTAATCTGGGATTAATTACGTCGAGAATTTATTTGGGATTAAATTCATCGAGAGGAGAGAACGCGATTAATTTGGAATTAATCGGTAAAATAAATTTAATAGTTAAATTAGATTTTACTATTTAATTTATTTATTTGGGCTAAATAATATATTAGATATATTAATTGAAATTTGATTTCAATAGGAAATTAAATTGGATTTTAATTTTAGCGAACGAATTAATTTAGAATTAATTCGCGAGTGGTTTTCGTAATAATTTTACTGGGTATTATTATTTAGTTAAATTGGATTTAATTATGCCGCGAAGGAAAATTCGTTTAATCGGATTAAACGAATCCGAGCCCGAAGTGTGTTGAGCAAGCCCACTTGAATTTTGAATTTAAAGTGGGGCCCACAGTACTTACATCATTAGTCATTTTGATGATTGACATAAATGATAAGTTTTGATAATATCTTATAAAACACTCCACATTTAATTTTGGAAATTAATTCCTTTCTCCTATCATTTAGGCCGAATGGCCTTGATTGATAGTGAGATGGCCGAATGGCCATTATATATATATAATGCCGAATTAAAAAGGAAAGACGTGGCTGCTGCTTTTCCTTTTAATATTGAAAGTAAAAGCTGCTCTCTCTCTGACTTCTTTAATTTTTATTGGCCAAATGAAATAAAGTGAATTGAAAAAAATGGCTTGTCTTTAGAGGAGTCAAAATTGGGTCTCTGACCTGCGCATTTTGTCCAATTTGCAACATTTGTTTTTTTCTTTTGAAGAAAGGCATTTGGCCTCTGAATAATTTGTGTTGGCCGAAAAGCAATCGTTTTCTTCTTTGATTGGCCGATTTGGCCTCTGTATTTTGAAGAAAGCAAATGGTTCTCTTTTCTTTTGAAGAATGGCCGAATGGCCTTGCTTCCCCAAGAACCGATTGCTTCCCTCTCTCTCGGGCAAATTTGTTTCTCATTGGGAGATAAAATTTGTTCCATTTGTTCTAGTTAGTACTTATGGGAGTTAAATGAAGGTGATAGGGATACTCGCCCAAGTGCTTGGGAGCTTCAACATCCATGAAAAGTTTTGAACTCAACCGATCAATGTAAGTCCTCCGCAACTTATTTTTTATTATTATTCACACATGAATCACGCTTAGAGATCCCGTGGCATGTTTAGGACACTTACAATGATATCAGAGCGAGATCTATGCATGATTTGGATTCTAGGGTTTGTAAACTTAAATTTGGATTTTTTGCGAGATCTACCCTAGGAGAGCTCATGGTTAATTTTGAATTAGACAATTGGATATGTTAATTCACATGAAATTGAATATTAACTATTGATTTATTAGATTGAAATCAAAATTGGATGTTAATTTCATGTATTGCCGT
>SKCR01036874.1:0-70532 GCA_019454045.1 Zanthoxylum bungeanum | reverse complement strand
TTATTTCTGGAGCCGCGGCGCTAGTTCAATTTCTGCCCTTTTGTGTTCTCAGTCCTGCTTGTCTTCAATGCATTAGTATGGCCCCTAAACACTTGCAATTGTCCCAGGATCCATTTGTTAGTATTCCTACAAATAAAAGTCACTAAATTAGTTAAAATAATAAAATATTCTAAATTAATATAACAATAGAAATTATGTGATAAAACATAAAATATAAAACTAAATACTTAACAATAAACCTAGATAAGTGATGTTTCAGAGTACATTTTCATGCACTTATCACAAAGTCAAGGCTTTTGTCTTTCGAAGATGTATTTGAATCACGAAGGCTTTGTTCCATATCAATGTCTTGTCCAAGTTGTGGTTTGTTGGCCAAAGTCAAGACCACTTCTTGTCCATCGACATTAATTACGAAGCTTTCCATGGTCAATGGGTTCCGCTTAACTTGAATCATTAAGCTTGTTGTGCCAAAGCCAAAGATTAGTTGATTTAGAGGAAAAAGGTTAGGTAATACATTGGATGTATTGACATCTATAAGATATATGTTTCGGACTTGGATGTCCCCCTACCGGATCTAGGAATTGGATTGGATCTAATTGATCTTACAGATCTACCTAGTTAATTATCATACAATTTGTTGGCCAAAGTCAAGATTGTGTGATATTTAACGGGATCCTAGCCCACTAGGAAACACGGTTTCCCGAGTACTCGACAAATGGTTAGAGGCTCACCGAAAATAATGGGAAGCAAGAATTGAATTTGCAATATTCGTTTAATTACTTGCCATACGTGCTCAAACAAATATCATTCATCGTTATAATTAAATGTTAGTGGGACTAATATTTAAATTGTTATTTTAATATATAGTTGGACTATATTCAAACTATTCATTTATAGTTGATTTTATAATTAGATTATAGTAATCAATATAATTGATTTTAATCTATTAAATTATAGTTGATTAAATAGTTGGACTATTGTAATCATTATAATAAATAGTACCAAAATCGTTGATTAAATAGTTGGACTATTAAAATCAAGATAAAATTGAAAGATTGACGTTTAATACATAATCCTAGGGAAAATGTATTTAAATGGTTTAATTTTCAAATTAGGAATAAAATTTCAGGATGGTCCTGGAAAATAATAAGTTATTTTTTTTGAAAAAATAAAATATTAAGCCTAAGCTCAGAGTTAAGCAAATAGTCGAGCATAATATTTGGAAGATCATGCAATGATAACTTTAGTGCTTAATCCATTATGCTTGTCGCAGTGGACTCCTTAATTTCTGAATCAGAACTAAGGATTAGATCCTTAAAGTATGATACTGAAATTGAAGGATCTTCATAAATCTATTCTTAGATTTTAGAAGTACTAAAATTGCAATAATAACTCTTGGAGAGTTAATGACTATTGTCAATGAGATAAAGTCATAGTTTGCAATTAGGCAAGTAGCGCAAGGCGCACCTTACTTCGATATTCTAGAAGGCCAAGGCTTGGCCAAAGGCTACTGGAATGTTGAAAAAGGGCAAAGGCAAGATCATTATAATCTTCTGGGAAGATAAAGGACATATCCTAAAATGTCTGCTTAAATATGGCAAATGGGATCGCGGAAACGTGACTACCGTTTGGAAAAAAGCAGACATGAAGGAATTGAAGACGAGCAAGGCTCTAACTTCAAATATGTTTGTCAAAATTATGTTCACTACTAGTATTGAAATTGGATTTTAAATACTTAGTATGGTACATAAAATATATTTACTGATGTGCAGAATCTGCTATGAGCAGGATACTGACTTCAGTTGAGATATATCTGCAGAATGAAAACGGGACAAAAGTCACTGTTTTAAGCGTAGATACCTAAGTTTGGAACTACCCTCGGGGTGTGTACCTAAATTAGGAAACTGTTATAATGTAACTAGTTTGACTAGATATATTATCTCTATATCACTGTTTAACCCGCTGTGCGTGAACCTTTATATTCTAGAACACTAAAGTGTTTTATTATATAAAGATGATATTGAGATAAACACATTAGATGTGAATAACATCATTCATATTTTGAATATAAATAAAATCTCGAACGTATGATACATGACAATCAAATAGCTCAAACGGATTTGATCAGAAGAAACTAATTGTGGCATTGTTGTCTGGGACACAATTAAACCAGAATCGTACATCCACACTTTTGAAGAGTGGGTACTCAGACTATTTTGACTCCAATCAAATAAAGTCTACGAATCTAGTTTATTGGGCAAAGTGCCTAAAGCACTATTTACTTGGTAAAAGTGCAAATGCCACATATCTGTTAGCCCTAGTTCATAGTGAAGCAAGTGGGCCCATATCTAGCTAGGCTAGAGTTGGATATGAATATTTCACGACCTATACAGATGTGGCATCGCGTTATGGTTATGTGTTTCTTTTGAAGAACACAAATCAGAAACTTTTACAGTTTTCGACACGAAATAGACAAACAGATCGGCTAAAGTATTAAATCATCACGGTGAGACCGTAATGGAAAATACTTAAGCCGTAAGTTTCTGAAATACTTGAAAGAAGTATAATATTATTTCAAATGAGGACTCCTCCCGGAACACATCAGTTTGACGGTGTGTCCGAAAAGGATAAACTGAATTTTGTTGGACGTGATAAGGTTAATCATAAGTCGCTCTGAGCTACATTTTCCTTCAACGGATAAGCATTAATAGTGCAGAACTTATTTAGAGTAAGGTTCCATTAAAATCTGTTTGACATACTTCATATTAGATATGAACGGTAAATATATGAGAACTATGTCGTTATGCCCTCACAACGCGCACAAATGTAATACTAGCCTATTCCGTATTATCGATGTCCAATCTCGACAATACTACGACTAGGGATTTTTAATGATTTAACCTTTATGGATTGATACTGTCTCATATCAACTCAATCCGAAACTAATCATTAGGACTTCTACCATTTATATATCAAAGTAAATAAATACAAAATGGTAAAAGACAATTTCATTACTACATAGTTAATTTTATACAAAAACACAATGTCTTTTACAAACAGTGACGCTATTGGTCATAACTGTCCAACAATCTCCCACTTGGCCTATAGCCAGTCACTCAAGCATCTAATACCTAAACTATGTTCATGTCACTCAAACTTTTGCTGAGGAATAGCTTTCATTAGTAGATCTGCCATGTTGTCATTTGATGTGACCTTCTCGACCATCACATCGCCACGATGTATGATCTCACAAATCAGATGGAAACATCGAAGAACATGCTTGGATCATTGATGAGACTGTGGTTCCTTAGCTTGTGCTATAGCCCCGTTATTGTCACAATTTAATGGAATGGGCTCAGTTGCTAACGGAACTACTCCTAATCCAATTAGGAATTTTCGGATCCAAACTGCCTCTTTTGCAGCAATGTACTCCGCTTCTTTTGTTGAATCGGCAACAGTCTCTTGCTTGGAAGATTTCCAGCTTACTGCTCCGTTATTCAAACAAAATATGTACCCTGATTGCGACTTACAGTCGTCTTTGTCGGTTTGGAAACTTGCATTGGTATACCCAGTTACCTCAAGTTCTCCATCTCCATAGATTAAGAAAGCATCCTTAGTTTGTCTAAGATACTTAAGGATATTCTTAACCGCCATCTAGTGACCTTCACCTGGATCGGCCTGAAAGCGACTACACATGCTCAAAGCATATGAGACATCAGGTCACATACATATCATGGCATACATGATCAATCCGACTGCCGAGGCGAATGGTATCCGACTCATGTTGTCTCTCTCATCTTGAGTTTTAGGACACATGTCCTTAGATAGATAGACGCCATATAACACTGGCAACAGTCCCCTCTTGGACTGATCTATGTTGAATCTCTTCAACACTTTGTCAATGTACGTACTCTGGGAGAGTCCAAGCAGCTTTCTAGATCTATTCCAGTAGATCTTTATTCCCAGAATAAAGGCGGCTTCTCCTAGATCTTTCATGGAGAATTTCAATGAAAGCCAATCTTTCACCGATGTTAACATGGGAATGTCATTGCTGATAAGCAATATATCGTCAACATATAGGATAATAAAAGTCAGTGCTCTCCCACTAACCTTCTTATATACACAAGGATCATCTTTGTTTTGATTGAAATCATATTCTTTTATGATCTCGTCAAAACGTTGGTTCCATGACCGCGATACTTGCTTAAGTCCATAAATGGACAGATTTAACTTACGAACCTTGTTTGCAAGTCTTGCCACGATAAAACCGTCAGGCTGTAGCATGTAAACATCCTCCAAAAGGTTTCCGTTAAGGAAAGTGGTTTTAACGTCCATCTGTCATATCTCATAATCGAAATATGCAGCAATAACAAGCATTATCTGAATGGATTTAATCATGGCAACGGGTGAGAAAGTTTCATCGTAATCGATACCATGTTGTTGATGATACCCCTTCGCCACAAGCCTAGCTTTGTACGTTTGTTCGTTGCCATCCATGTCGGTCTTCTTCTTGAAGACCCATTTGCAACCAATAGGCTTTACGCCTTCTATGCATCAACCAGTGTCCAAACTTGGATGGTGTACATGGAATCCATTTCGGACTTCATGGCTTCTTACCATAAAGCGAAATCGATATCTCGTATCGCTTACTCATACGTAGCCGGTTCGTTTTCCTCAATGAGATTAATATCTACATGAGGTGAGATCAGAAACCCATACCTCTCAGGTTGTTTCATGATTCTCTCTGACCTACACTGTCATTGTGTAATAGAATATTGTGGTACAATCTCATTTCGGATGAACTGTTCTTGTTCCGTTAAGGATTCTATGTAAGGAAGAGTGTAACTCTGATTTTCATCCAGTTCTACTTTGCTCCCACTAACCACTGTATTTAGGAATTCATTCTCAAGGAAAACCGCATGTAGAGCAACAAATACTTTGTTCTCTCTTGGGTGAAAGTAATATTCTTTGGTTTCTCTAGGATATCCTACGAATAGGCATTTATCCGATTTGGGTTCAAGTTTGGTACCTTCCAAACATTTGATATATGCCCAGCATCCCCAAATCTTCAGGAATGAGAAACCTGGTTTCTTTCTTGTTCATATCTCATACGGAGTCTGTTGAACAGACTTTGACAGAACCTTATTCAAAATAAGAATTGCACTGTTTAATGCATATCCCTAGAAAGAAATAGGTAGCTCAGTGCGACTCATCATAGACCTAACCATGTCCAATAAAGTTCGATTTCTCCGCTCGGATACACCGTTTAATTGCGGTGTTTCAAGAGGAGTCCACTGTGAAAGAATACCATATTCTCTTAGGTAATCAAGAAACTCATTGCTCAAGTATTCGCCACCACTGTCCGACCGTAATGTCTTTATACTCTTACCGGTCTGTTTTTCTACTTCGTGTCGAAACTCTTTGAATTTCTCAAAAGTTTCCGATTTGTGTCTCATAAGATACACATAAGCATAACGTGATGCATCATCTGTAAAGGTTACGAAGTATTCATATCCACTCTAGCCTGGCTAGACATGGGCCCACATACGTCACTATGAACGAGGGCTAACAGTTCGGTGGCTCATTCACCTTTACCGCTAAAAGGCGATTTAGGCATTTTACTTAATAAGCAAGATTCGCATACGTCATATTAATTTGGATCAAATTCGTCCAAGTACCCACTCTTCGAAAGTGTAGATATGCGAGTCTTGTTTATGTGTCCCAGACGAAAGTGCCACATATAAGTTTCATCTTATTACTCATTTTAAGCATTTTTGTTTATTATATTATATGTTTGAGATTGATTTATATTCAAAATATAAAGACCATTATTTGCGACAGTAGTGCAAATTTCTATATCATTTTTATAAAAAAAACATCTGGTGTTTCTAAATATAAAAGTGTACCCACATTGGGTTAACATAGATACAGAAATAATATTCCTTGTCAAACTAGGTACGTATTAACAGTCTTTAAGTTCTAGTACATGCCCCGAGGGCAATTCCAAAACAAAAGTGCCAACGGCCAAAACGGCTACTGGTGCCCCATTTCCGACGGGTAGATCAATCTCCCCTGAGGCCAGTATCCTGCTAATCCACAGATCGTGCACATCAGTACATATGTGAGTACCACAACCAGAATCAAAAATCCAATTTTTAAAACTAGAAGTAGTCATGTTTATTT
The DNA here is from genome assembly GCA_019454045.1 of Zanthoxylum bungeanum. Taxonomy (NCBI): domain Eukaryota; kingdom Viridiplantae; phylum Streptophyta; class Magnoliopsida; order Sapindales; family Rutaceae; genus Zanthoxylum; species Zanthoxylum bungeanum. The sequence goes on along the minus strand of SKCR01036874.1, from coordinate 64,349 downwards.
CAATAACAAACATACATGTAACTAGTGCCTTGCCCGCTTTAATCTTCTTTTGGAGATCCTTGTACTCGCGGCAGTCACACTTCCAGTGACCACGTTTGCCGCACTGGAGGCATACATCCTGAGATTTTTCCTTTGGCTTCCCAGAAGCCTTTGACGATTTGGCCTTTCCCTTTCTCTTATGTTTTTTCTTCTTCACACCTCTAGTCACCTTGGGCCCAGCCCTTGGTGTCTGAAATGTCGAAGCAAAGTGCGCCTCGCGTTTATTTCCCTTGAGAAGCTCCTTCTCAGCTTCCTTGAGAATTGACAACAGCTCTCCAAGAGTATCATCTTGGTTCATCAAGTTATAGTTTATAATGAACCCTCTCCAAGTATTGGGAGAGAGACTACAAGATCAAATCTATGGTAGTCTTAGCCTCTAAGACTATTCCCATCTAAGTCAGCTCATCAATGTCAGCTATCATCTGTGCCACATGGGACTCAACAGACATGCCTTCTGACATACGTGCATGGAAGAGCTTCTTCTGCAACTCATATCTCTGCGATCTTCGGTTAGATCGATGAAGATCGTGCAACCTCGCCAACATATTATAGGGATCCAAGTCCCTGTTCTGTCGACGGAAATGATGAGTCATAGCAGCAAGCATAATTAACTGAGCAGTATCATTGTCATCGCTATGAGTCTTCCAAAGCTCCAACTTAAGTAACTGATCAAGTTTGGGTTTAGGCCTAAGATGTGTCTATATAGTATATAGCAGCCTCTCGCTTCCAAGGACTATCCTCATATTCATTTCCCAATCGGCAAAGTTCGTGCCCTTAAAGACATTTTCTCCCATGATAATGTCTCAGACATTTCCCTTTCCTTTCATCTTGATCACGATAGTCCTACTATCTAATCAATGATATTTGGGCACAGTCTAACTGTTACAAGAAAAATAACATTATATTAGTCCAACTAATAAAATAATTTTGACGAAATAATTTTGAAAGCACGTAAAGCTAAGTATCTGAATGAAATTGAAAATTCAATACTAGCCTCTCACTATTTTTCGGCGAGCCTCTAACCCTCTGTCGAGTACTCGGGAAACCTAGTTTCCTAGTGGGCTAGGATCCCATTAAATAACACACAACCTTTACTTTGGCCAACAAGCTGTATGATACTTAACTAGGTAGATCTCGAAGATCAATTGGATCTCATCCAAATCCTAGATCCGGTAGGTGGACATACAAGTCCGAAACATATATACAATACATATGCCAATATATCCAATATATTTGCCTAATATTTTCCTCTGAATCAACTAAGCCTTGGCTTTGGCACAACAAGCTTAATGATTTCAGTTAAGCGGAACCCATTGACATGGAAAGCTTCGTAATCAATGTCGATGGACAAGAAGTGATCTTGACTTTGGCCAACAAATCACAACTTGAACAAGACACCGATGTGGAATAAAGCCTTAATGATTCAAACACATCCGCAATTGACAAAGGTCTTGACTTTGGCTAACAACTAATGCCAATTTTAGATCTTGAGTAAGAATCACTCAACGGAAGGAAAAATGCTTAATATGTTTTTGAGGGTTTTTTGCGTAAATTGGCAACCAATTTATTATCTTTGTTAAGGTTTCATCATACACCCTTAAGCATGCATTCTAAAAGCATAATAAGACGCAGAAAGTAAATTAATAACGATATGCAGATGGAAATTTAAAAGATTATTCCTAGAACAAATCACTCCATTTCCTCTCCCCGGTTAGCACTATTCTACATCTACCCAATTACATAATACAATAATAGAAACCTCATTATATTGAGGGGAATTAGGTGAGGAGAGAATACAAAGAAACAATGAGAGATAAGGCTGGACACTGTAATATCCCAGATTTTCGGGATTATTCTATAAGATTCCTGGACGGATCTTTTAGTCTCGGAGCACGATGATGATGAATAATAAGAGTTTAAGTGATATTAAATGAGTTGGAATATTAGATTATGAATTTTCATCGAGTTGGAAAACGCGTGGGATCAAAAGTCAGATACGCGATTTTTGTAAAACGCGTAAAGTTTACGATTTTGGTCATGAAAGAGAAAAAGAACTCCGATCGAGCTTATTTTTAGATCATCAGATTCATTTTTCCGAGATGAACAACTTTCGCGTTGAACACTTTTCGAGAATCGCATCAGAAGGGCTCCGAAATTGCGATATTCTAGAAGGTTCCAGAATAGGGGCTGATCAGTAAATTCGCAGGGACTAAATTGATATTTTCCAGCTTGGTATATAAAGCCTCAAAGTTTACTTAAATTGCAAAAAAAAAAAAACAAAACTCACCAAAGCCCCAAATTCGATCCCCCTTACGCGAATTGGAAATGTGGTCGCACCGGTGGCTTGCCGGCCACCGCCGACTGGCGCGACCACCCAGAACGAGAGACCCGGCCACCCTGTAACTGATGGTGGCCAGCGTTGGAGGTAAATCATCGGCGACCGGTGGAAGAAGGAGAGAAAAGGTCATGACCTTCGTTGTTCCGATCCCGGCTCATCGCTTCGAACCACGACCCGAGCCACCTACCAAATCGAAGCCCTCGATGAGTACAACGAGTATGCGGGGTCGATTTCACTGATCAGTGGCCGGAATCACACAAAATATGGAGAGAAGCCACGGTGAACAGTAAACCCACGACGAATGGTAGCTCTGATTGGAATTCCGTCGACACCAGCGCGTTCGTATGGCCATTGGGAGACCGGATATGGCCTCAGAATTTCGATATGACTTTTCGTTCAAAATTTGATATTTCAAAGTTTATAGATTTATATTCGGATGTTTCCGGTAGTTTCGTAGTTTAGCGAATTGCCTTGATATGAATTGGATATGATTTAATATGTTAAAATGATAAATTTGGTAGAATTCGGGAGGAATCAGATGAGATATGACCGATCCGGTAGAGTTAGTGAGATTCCGATAAAATGGAGTTTCTCGCGCGATTGAGCGTAGATGATCGTAAACATAGTTATGATGTAAATGTAGTACTGCGAGGGTAATTAGGTAATTATGGATTAGTTCGGAGGGTTCGAGGCCCTTCCGTAGCGTTTGCGGAAACCTTTCCGCAAGTTTTACTGCAAACACGTAAAATGAGAATATGACCCATCTAACTAATTTAGAATAACAAGTAAGCATGTATTAGAGTAATGAAGCTTAGACTATAGTATCAGAGATGATTCAGGTGTTTCGGGGAAACCCGTAGTTGTTTTAGATAAGTTGGAAGTTCTGCAAATAGTGGTACTAACCTTACGTTGTTACTTGTCTGACAGATCAGACCCGGATCGCGGGCATTCGCTTAGCCAAGTAAGTAACTTATGCGTCTAATACTTAAAAGACTTAGCAATGTTCGGAATTAATTATGTACTAGAATTGTGTATAGTATATGCATGAAACAAATATATATTTATATATAAAGATGAGTGTGGAAGAAAGAAGCAATTGTAACTAGATACACATATAGATAAAAATAAGCGATTATAAGCAAATGTATGAGTAAGAAATGAGTATGAGCATATAGAAGTATGGAGACGCACATGTAAGTATACTTAGATAAGAACATATAAATAAGGTCATAAATATAATTTAATAAAACTTTGGTATGAGGGATGTAGAAACTACACCCTAGGGAATGTGATTAGAGTTATAAATGAGATAAACATATATGAAGTAGAGATATGAAGGAAAATTGTAATTTATGCGTTATATAAGAATATTAGCAACATAAGGATAGAAACGAGTATATAAAGTGATAAAGAGCCTGAATGAATAGAATATGCATAACATGAGATTATATATAAAAGATTATGACTTGAGATTCTTGAGCACAAGTTGATAGTTAGAAAATGGCAAAGCAGTTTAAGAACTAAGATATTGCAACTTATATACGTTCGAGATCTAATATAGTAGTAGAGTTTCGATTGTATGTGTATGAGTATAAATTACGCAATATATTAATTGTGAGCCACCAGCAAAGTAAGTTCTAAAGGTAAGCTAAGTTATGATGGTTGAATGTGTGCATATATAGAAAAATATAAATATGTATGAATGTAAGATAAATTTAGCATGTTTAGTTTGAACAAGCATTCTGTTGATATTTGAGCATATAGTTTTTAAGATCATTATAGAGAAAATCATGGCTAGAATAGAGAGAAGCATGAGAAATGCATATGTTCAAGTGCATGTGTGTGTGTGTGTTTAAGATTTCAGCAGTTGAGCCAACGATGACAACTTTTTTAACAATTTCAAATGTTTTGGAGAAAGATTTCAAATACTTTGAAAAGAATCATATTTCAGAAAATGTTTTACAGTTTGAGTTACAGATTATGGTTTTATGGTTTTCGGGGCATGAGGTAAAACCTCACCCCCAGTATGTAACTTGAGATACTGTTCGGAATTGATGGATTCAGAAATATGTGCACTTGTTGAGGACAGAGGGGACGCTGTCAGATCCTCCAGATGGGCTAGGGGGCGGCGAGACGTAACGCCCCTAGACCCTAATTTGAACTTGGGTGGTAGCATAGATCCGCACACCTAGTTCCAGTTTGTGGCTTGGGGGACGGCGATACGTAACACCCCAAGACCACCAGATTCAGGGCAGGTATGACATGCTTTGGGGGACGGCGATACGTAACTCCCCAATATCATTGGTTTGCATATCTGACTCTAGGGCGTATAGGGGGACGACGAGATGTAACGCCTCCATGCGTCAGTTTTTCTACAGATACTCAGATACCGATTTTCAGAAAGCAGTTTTGAAATATCAGATTTTCAGAAAATAGTTTTCAGAGATATAAAACACAGAGGAAGTTTTAGTTTTCGGTGTTAGACGAAGATTACAGTTTCAAACACAGTTTCAGTTTTTAGTTACAGCTTTCAGAAAGAGTTCTTTAGAAAAAAAAGTTTTCCAAAGCATCGGTTTTATAAAAGATTCAGAATTTCAATATAGAAATCAGTTTTCGAGAAATGTTTTCAACCAAGAGTTTTCCAGAAAATATTTTCATGGAAATATGCCTTTAAAAAACATAGTATGTTGAAGTAAAGAATAATTTGCAATTTCTGCATATAAAGCATGTATCATAGCAAGTCATTTGAGATATATATATTTTAATATAATGCATTATGATATTAGTATTTTTCGCATGTAAGTTCTCTAGAAAAGATTTTAAAGTAATAGTTCATAAAAGCATGACAAGATTGCATCGGAAGATATATGTTTATATATATGGCTGATATTGGTGTGTGGCATGTTTATATAGAAGAAGCATTTCGTAAAGTTCTAATGCATAACAGCATGGTTAATCTAAAGGTACATATGTTAATGATGATTATGAGTTGTTTATTTATTTAGAAGGAAAAGAATTTACCGAAATGATGTTAGTTCATAAGGAAATGGTAACATATAGTTATAGTCATAATTTGTGGTACTGGATTAGGTAATTAATAGAAATAAGATTTCAATAGTCCGATTTGATGATATTTCATGTCAGTAAAAGAAAGAAAGTTATTATAATTGTCTAACCTAGATTAGCATCAGAGTATACAGTAAAGCAAAAGGGAAGTATCAGAGTGGCACATCAGAAGTGTGCTGGACCTTGATCTTTTAGTTGGTAAAATAGAACTTATTATATTGTATGTAACAAAAATTAAGTACGTATGTGAGTGTTCAGATGAAAGGATCAATAGATAGTTATACGAAGATAAAATGGATAACAAATTTATACAGTTAAATCAGACTTGTAGATATTTGTATGGGCACATAAATGGTTTAGATTAATATGGAAACATGACTCTGATTTTTTGTTGTTTGTTCGCTCAATTTATGAGCATGATTACTTACTGAGTCAATATGACTCACACCTTTTCAGTTGTAGTTTTGCAGGTCAGTATTAGTAGTTCGGTGAAGACTTTGAAGACAGTGGATCACCTCAATTACAGTCGAGAGAGTGTCGAGTCCTAGGTTAAGTTATGGGTCCTCACGGCCCTCTGTATTGTATTTTGCATTTGTATCATTTAAGTAAGGATTATGTAATAGTGTAGTTGTTATTCTGAGTTCTGGCCGGAGGCCAAGTATTTGTTTTTGTTCTTTGAGTTCAGGCCTGAGGCCTTGATGTTGTGTTACCGGCCTGAGGCCGAGATGGTTGTGTTCTTGTTGTTTTTTGATGCTGGCTACAAGTCAGGTTGCATGATGTTACGAATACATCATGCCGAAATTTCGTTAGATTCAGAGGCTTATGGAGATGTGTTTAGCCTGTCTCCTGCCGGTAGCATCCTAGCCTAGGCAGGATGTTACAAAGTTGGTATCAGAGCATGGTTTAAGACTCAGAGTCAGTAGTATGGTCTAGAAGTCAGTGAATAAAATTATGGGGATCCAACTGTTTGAGATTGTCTTCAGTTTGGTAAGGACCAAATAGGTCTTTGCATGTATTTTATATGATTATTTGATATGATATGATTGTATTGTTCAGTGACTTGATTGCTTGAATATGAGTCCATGGGTGACTCATTAGTTGTGAATAGATTAGCTATCTTCGCATAGGAAGAAATTGAATTAAGTTTGTACTTTTGCGGCCTTTGGATCAGAGAATCAGCAAGGATAAGATAGAATCAGTTTAGGGCCCGAGTGAGGCCAGATGATCTGAGATAAGAACCAGAATAGTTAGCTAGAAATGAGAACTAGATCAGTATAGTCAGAGTTGAGAATCAGACCAGTATAGCTAGTTTAAAGCAGTAGATGAGCTCTTAAGGATTTTGGCTTATAGATAATGATTAGTTAACAGTTGAGACAGAAAAGTTATATCAGTGAAGTATAGAGTAAGATAGCTTCGGCATTTGCACCAGGTTCGAATCAGCAGTTATAGGGATAGAGAAGTGATGTCAGTGAAGATTAGAGCGAGATAGTTTTTACACACTAGACCGGGTTTTGATTAGCAGTTATATGGACGGAGAAATTTCGAGGACGAAAGTTTTATAAGGAGGGGTGAATGTAACATCCCAGATTTTCGAGATTCCCGGACGGATGTTTTAGTCTCGGTGCACGATGATGAAGAATAAGAGTTTAAGTGATATTAAATGAGTTGGAATATTAGATTATGAATTTTCGTCGCGTTGGAAAACGCGTGGGAAAAAAAGTCAGATACGTGATTTTTGTAAAACGCTTAAAGTTTGCAGTTTTGGTCACGAAAAGAGCAAATGAACTCTGATCGAGCTGATTTTTGGACCATCAGACTCATTTTTTCCGAGATGAACAACTTTCGTGTTGAAGACTTTTCGAGAATCACATCAGAAGGGCTCCGAAATTGTGATATTCCAGAAGCTTCCAGAATTGGGGCTGATCAGTAAATTCACAGGGACTAAATTGATATTTTCTAACTTGGTATATAAAGCCTCAAAGTTTACTTAAATTGCAAAATAAGCAAAACTCACCAAAACCCCAAATTCGATCCCCTTCACGCGCCTGCCACCGCCGGCCGGCGCGACCACCCAGAACGAGAGACCCAGTCAACCATGCAGCTGATGGTTGCCGGCGTTGGAGCTAAATCGCCGGTGAACGGTGGTAGGAGGAGAGAAAAGGGCGCGACCTTCATTATTCCGGTCCCGAATCGTCGTTTCGAACCACGATCCAAGGCACCTACCAAATCGAAGCCCTCGACGAGTACAACGAGTATGAGGGATCGATTTCGCCGATCAGCGGCCGGAATCACACAAAATGAGGAGAAAAGCCATGGTGAATAGTAAACCCACGACAAATGGTAGCTTCGATCGAAATTTCGTTGACACTAGCACGTTCGTATGGCCATTGGGAGTCCGGATATGGCCTCGAAATTTCGGTACGACTTTCCGTTCAAAATTTGATATTTCAATGTGTATCGATTTATATTCGTATGTTTTTGGTAGTTCCGTAGTTTAGCGAATTTCCTTGATATGAATTGGATATGATTTAATATGTTAAAATGATCAATGAGGTAGAATCCGGGAGGAATTGGATGTGATATGATCGATCCGGTAGAGTTAGCGAGATTCCGGTAAAATAGAGTTTCTCGCGCGATTGAACGTAGATGATCGTAAACATAGTTCTGATGTAAATGTCGTATTGCGAAGGTAATTAGGTAATTATGGATTAGTTTGGAGGGTTCTAGGCCCTTCCGCAGCGTTTGAGGAAACATTTCCGTAAGTTTTACCGCAAAGGCGTAAAATGAGAATATGACCTATCTAACTAATTTAGAATAGCAAGTAAGCATGTATTAGAGTAATGAAGCTTGGACTGTAGTATCAGAGATGATTCGGGTGTTCCGGGGTAACCTGTAGTTGTTTTAGATAAGTTGGAAGTTCCACAAATAGAAGTACTAATCTTGCGTTGTTACTTGTATGACAGATCGGACTCGGATCGCGGGCATTCGCTGAGCCAGGTAAGTAACTCATGCTTCTAATACTTAAAATATTTAGTAGTGTTCTAAATTAATTATGTACTAGAATTGTGTATAGTATATGAATGAAACAAGTATATATTTACATATAAAGATGAGTGTGGAAGAAAGAAGCAAGTGTAACTAGATACACATATAGATAAAAATAAGCGATTATAAGCAAAGGTATGCGTAAGAAATGAGAATGAGCATATAGAAGTATAGAGACGCACATGTAAGTATACTTAGATAAGAACATAAAAATAAGGTCATAAATATAATTTAATTAGACTTGGGTATGAGGGATGTAGAAACTAAACCCTAGGGAATGAGATTAGAGTTATAAATGAGATAAACATATATGAAGTAGAGATATGAAGGAAAATTGTAATTTATGCGTTATATAAGAATATTAGCAACATAAGGATAGAAACGAGTATATAAAGTGATAAAAAGCCTGAATGAATAGAATATGCATAACATGAGATTATATATAAAAGATTATGACTTGAGATTCTTGAGCACAAGTTGATAGTTAGAAAATGGCAAACCAGTTTAAGAACTAAGATATTGGAACTTATATACGTTCGAGGTCTAATATAGTAGTAGAGTTTCAATTGTATGTGTATCAGTATAAATTACGCAATATATTAATTATGAGCCACCAGCAAAGTAAGTTATAAAGGTAAGCTAAGTTATGATGGTTGAATGTGTGCATATATAGAAAAATATAGATATGTATGAATGTAAGATAAATTTAGCATGTTTAGTTTGAACAAACATTCTGTTGATATTTGAGCATATAGTTTGTAAGATCATTATAGAGAAAAGCATGGCTAGAATAGAGAGAAGCATGAGAAATGCATATGTGCAAGTGCATGTGTGTGTGTGTGTTTAAATTTTCAGCTGTTGAGCCAAAGATGACAACAATTTTAACAATTTCAAATGTTTTAGAGAAAGATTTCAAATGCTTTGAAAAGAATCACATTTCAGAAAATGTTTTACAGTTTGAGTTACAGATTATGGTTTTATGGTTTTCGGGGCATGAGGTAAAACCTCACCCCAGTATGTAACTTGAGATACTGTTCGGAATTGACGGATTCGAAAACATGTGCACATGTTGAAGATTGAGGGGACGCTCTTAGATCATCCAGATGGGCTAGGGAGACGGCGAGACATAACTCCCCTAGACCCCAATTTGAACTTGGGTGGTAGCATAGATCCGCACCCCTAGTTCTAGTTTGTGGCTTGGGGGACGGCGATACGTAACGCCCCAAGACCACCAGTTTCAGGGCAGGTATGACATGCTTTGGGGGACGGCGATACGTAACTCCCCAATGTCATGGGTTTGCATATCTAAATCTAGGGCGTATGGGGGGACGACGAGACGTAACGCCTTCATGCGTCAGTTTTTCTACAGATACTCAGATATCAGTTTTCAGAAAGTAGTTTTGAAATATTAGATTTTCAGAAAATAGTTTTCAGAGATACAAAACTCAGAGGAAGTTTTAGTTTTCGGTCTTAGACGCATATTAAAGTTTCAAACACAGTTTTAGTTTTTTGTTACAACTTTCAGAAATAGTTCTTTAGAAATGAAAGTTTTCCAAATCATCGGTTTTATAAAAGATTCAGAATTTCAATACAGAAATCAGTTTTCGAGAAATATTTTCAACCAAGAGTTCTTCAGAAGAGATTTTCATGGAAATATTATTTTAAAAAACAAGTATATTGAAGTAAAGAATAATTTGCAATTTCTGCATAAAAAGCATGTATCTTAGCAAGTCATTTGAGATACATATATTTTAATATTAATGCATTATGATATTAGTATTTTTCGCATGTAAGTTCTCTAGAAAAGATTTTAAAGTAATCGTTCATAAAAGCATGACATGATTGCATCAGAAGATATATATATTTATATATATGGCTGATATTGGTGTGTGGCATGTTTATATAGAAGAAGCATTTCGTAAAGTTCTAATGCATAACAGCGTGGTTTAATCTAAAGGTACATATGTTAATGATTATTATGTGTTGTTTGTTTATTTAGTAGGAAAAGAATATACCGAAATGATGTTAGTTCATGAGGAAATGGTAACATATAATTATAGTCATGATTTGTGGTAGTGGATTAGGTAATTAATAGAAGTAAGATTTCAATAGTCCGATTTGATGATATTTCATGTCAGTAAAAGAGAGAAAGTTATTATAATTGTCTAACCTAGACTAGCATCAGAGTATACAGTAAAGCAAAAGGGAAGTATCAGAGTGGCGCAGCAGAAGTGTGCTGGACCTTGATCTTCTAGTTGGTAAAATAGAACTTATTATATTGTATGTAACAAAAATTAAGTACGTATGTGAGTGTTCAGATGAAAGGATCAATAGATAGTTATACGAAGATAAAATGGATAACAAATTTATATAGTTAAATCAGACTTGTAGATATTTGAATGGTCACATAAATGGTTTAGATTAATATAGATACATGACTATGATTTTGTGTTGTTTGTTCGCTCAAGTTATGAGCATGATTACTTACTGAGTCAATATGACTCACACCTTTTCAGTTGTAGTGTTGCAGGTCAGTAGCAGTAGTTCGGTGAAGACTTTGAAGACAGTGGATCGCCTCAAGTCGAGAGAGTGTCGAGTCCTGTGTCAGGTTATGGGTCCTCACGGCCCTTTGTATTGTATTTTGCATTTGTATCATTTAAGTAAGGATTATGTAATAGTGTAGTTGTTATTCTGAGTTCTGGCCGGAGGCCAAGTATTTGTTTTTGTTCTTTGAGTTCACGCCTGATGCCTTGATGTTGTGTTACCGGCCTGAGGCCGAGATGGTTGTGTTCTTGTTGTTTTTGGATGCTAGCTACATGCCAGGTTGCATGATGTTACGAATACATCATGCCAAAATTTCGTTAGATTCAGAGGCTTATGGAGATGGGTTTAGCCTGTCTCCTACCGGTAGCATCCATCTGATATATGCTATTCATTCAACAAATCCATTTATTCATTCATTGCATGCAATTCAACCAATCTAATCCAATTAATTAGTATTTAATTATGTGATCATCCAATGTTCAAATAACGATTTGATTTTACGCAAGTCCAACTCGTTTGAGAATAAGTACTTAAAGTACGCATTCTTGAATTATATCGAACTACTCGTTAAATCTAATTTAGTTCGTATTCAATACTAATTCATATATTTAATTCCAAATTAAATATCTACACTTTTTAATGCGCTTTAACGACTTAAATTCCAAATCTAATCTTATCGGGTCTCAAAGCCCAACTAACATCCAATGTTTGATTAATTAAAGTCCGATGGGCTTTCAATTGATTTTATAAGGCATGGGCTTTGGTCAATGTAGGTCTCATTTGCCATAAAACCAATTTTGGCCCATAAGGCCCAATTAAACTTTTAAAGCCCATTTGTCATATTTGGACTTAATGGAATGATTTAGGCCCAATTTGGATCCAATCCAATTGGCCTAAACTAATTTGGCCCTACCAAGCCCATTATGCCCAAATACAACAATTTTAAGCCCAATTAACCAAATTTTAAAATTTCCAATTTTAAAATCCAATTAATTAAAGTGTTAAGTCACGATCAATCTTTTAAATCAATATTTCCAAAATACTAATCTAACCATTAATCATGATTATCATTATCATTACATGTCCAACACATTTGATTTTGAAAATCAAGTCCTCACATGCTTATTAGCTCACGGCAATGGTGGGTATTAATTTCTGATTTTATTTTTCAATCCGATTGAATTTAAATCAACATTTCTAATCGTTTCAAGTCATCCAATGATCAACGAAACAAAAAATTACAATGATCCTAGGGTAATAACACATTCGGCCAAGCCATGTTTTGGGCATCAAATTGATCCAATCAATATTTCTAGAAATTGATCCAATACAACCTCAATATATCATCATTCAAGCATACTCAATCAATCAATTTTATCAAATCATGCTCAAATTGATTTTACCCCAAATTTTACCCTAATTCATTTCATGCTCATTTTGGCTCTAAGATACCATTGTTGGGTTTCTAGGTTAATTCCCAAGATCAAATAAGCATAGAAGTGTGAATGAATAACAAATAAGAGTGGCGGAAACACACTTACATTGATTGACTTTTGGATGCGTCAAATGCCCACAAAAACCTTCAAGATTCGGCCAAGGTAGACCAAGGTTGGAAGTGACCAAGCTCCAAGCTTTTGTTGATTCCAAGCTCTTGAATGGGTTTCCCTAACACCTTGAATGATTCCTTGATGAGTGCTAGCTCTCAAAATTGCAACAATTTTGATTTTGTTCTCTCAAAAATTCGGCCAAGATGAAGAACAAAGAGGAGAGAAAATGCTTACTACATTCGGCCAACCAAGAGAGAAAAGATGACTTGTGTATTTGTTTTCAAAAAATAAATTAATGATATACCAAATCCTTGTTTAGTAAAAGTCTATCATGCCTTGACTTTGGAGTGTGATTTAAGTCACCACCAACTCCACCAAAACACATCAACCAAAAGTGAATAAAGGTGACATGTGATGTGACACTTGATGTGACATATGGGCCTCACTCGATTCCAAATACGAGTGGGCCCGCAAACACTCCCGGGCCCGGGTTCGCTAATTTCGAATTAACGGACTTCCATCGCGACGTTATTAAATTGAATTTAATTAAATAATTATGCCTAGTAAAATTACTATTCACGTCGCTTACGAATTAATTCTAAATTAACTCGTTTGCCCAAATTAAAATCTAATTTTAATTCTGTATCGAAATCTAATTTCATTTAATATATCGAATATATTATTTTATCGATTAATTCAAAATTAATCTTTCTCTCTCTTCAAATAGTACTCTATCCAAGATAAAGTTTCTCAGTAATTAATCCCAGATTAATTAAGCTCGAATCATACGTCATCGGTGTATCCTCGGGAAGCGACCCAAGAGATCCCTGGATATATTGGCAGTAAACCCGATCGTCGGACTATCCGAACACGTACGTACCTCGTACTATATTTTTACCAATTTACGAGATAATTTGGCTTCTAGCAAAGTGCCATGCCTACCCAATTCTCTAGAAATATCCTTAATGGAATATACGATCTATATCAGGTGTAGTATACCGTAGTATTGTGTATTACGATCCAGTATCTGATGTCACATGCAAGGCCTGGGGCTGGAATAGTGTCTGCCCCGTACGAAGCACATATCAGATATCAAGTAACTAGTCTATTTGAATCGGATAATCCTGAACTTGTCATATTATCCCGATAGTTGCAACACAATAGAGAACCAGTTCCGAATCCCTGCGTGATCATCATCTCCATATGTCTGAAGTGATACTTTCGTCTTGACATCACATCCAATACACTATGATTCTCAATAATCCCAAAAGAGGCGTACGCAAAACCTGTTAAAGTCCTGGGTGACCAAAACCAAAACGTATCGATTGTCGCAAGTACTAGCGATGCAAGTCTCAGGTTAAAACCAAATACACATACCTTGAAGCGGACTCCCATAGACACATATACATACTACCAATGGGATTCCGCGTGGTCTATCTAGAGCAAAGCTGTTTTCCATACCATCGGTAAAACACAACCTCCTATCGCACTTGCATAAGTATCCAATACTTAAATATATGAGAACTATGCCGTTATGCCCTCTTAACGCGCACAAGTGCAATACTAGCCTATTCCGTATTATCGGTGTCCAATTTCGACAATACTACGACTATGGATTTTTAATGATTAAAACTTTATGGATTGATACTATCTAATATCATCTCAATCTGAAACTAATCATTAGGACTTCTACCATTTATTTATCAAAGTAAATAAATACAAATTGGTAAAAGACAATTTCATTACTACATAGTTAATTTGTACAAAAACACAATGTCTTTTACAAATAGTGACGCTATGGGTCATAACTGTCCAACATTGGCTCGGTTTTAGTTTTCGAATCGGAACCGGATGAAAAAGTAACCTTACGGTTCCATATAATTCGGTTCTGATTCAATTTTGATTCCGAACCAGAACCATGATTGGGTCTAGCCACATGCAGTGGCGGTCCCCACTAGGCACCACTAATTTTTTATTTTTTTTTATTAAATTTATATATATACTACAAAATAAAAATAATTAAACAACACCCATAAATACATTATTTTTTAATTTTTGAGTTGTTTTTTTTAATATAATATGTAGGCCCAAGCCCAAATTAGTTAAAAAAATTCCAATACAAATTTGCATCGATTTTATTCCTTAAATATATATAAAATAATGATATTTAATTTGTATGTGTATAGATTGTTGATGGTGGTTTTTCAGCCCCAAAAAGTCAGCATCCCAAAAATGGCAAGAAAAGAATTTTCGCTTACGATGATGAGTTTTGTAATTAACAGAGGAAAAACCCAAAGTCCTCGTTAGGGCGAGATCAGGCAGAAGGGCACGAGCATGAGGCGCAGAATCAAAGGAGGTCATGTTCCGACCAGATGAGGTCATGATCCGACCAGAGGAGGTCATGTTCCGACCAGATGAGATCATGTTCCTACCAGAGAAGGTCATGACCCAACCTGATGAGGGCATGTTCCGACCAGATGAGATCATGATCCGACCAGAGGAGGTCATATGCATCATCCATAAAGCAGTGATGTGACTATAGCAATTTACAAGGTGATCCTATGATATCTACCACCTTTACAGGCTGTCATCATAAATGTTGAGTGTGGCAGTGAACAAAACAGAGTGATGTGATAGGAAGTCAGATGACAGACCTGCTTTCAGCGGGGCAGTTGAGGCAGAGAGCCCGTCAATCAGCCGGAGATTCACGTGGATGACGTCATGGAGATATGGGAACAGTGGAACAATGGTGTATTTTCCTTAGTATATAAGGGGGAAGGTGATCTCATTTGTAAGGGTTAGGGAAAAAATTTCATTTAAGCATTACTTGTAAAAAAACACCAAAAATAGAGCAAACAGCTCGGATTTCTTTATACCCTCATGAAAAACAGTTCGGCCGAGCTCAGTTTGATAATAAAAATCAAATCCCACTTTGTGTTAGTGGACGTAGGCAGGATTTGATCCGCCAAACCACGTAAACCCTCTTTGTCAATTTTGTGTTTGTTTTCTCTTTTGCTACATTTGCTTTGGTCCCCCATAACTAAACAAATTCATGGTTGGAGGAGGATTGTCCCTGGAGCGTTATCCCGAAACTGCCCCTGGAATAAAAATCACCTGTCAACATAGAAAATTGACTATTTTTCATTTTAAATCCACTCATTTATGTGTTTTTTTTCCATTTGCAAAAGAATAGAGATTCCATTAAATTTAAACAAAAATAAAAATAAAAATAAAGATAACTATATTTATACTTAGGTTTGATTACTGATCTTCTTATTTATTGATATATTTGTAGTAATTCTTTTACTAAACCACATCTTGTATAGTTTTTATGTGTAAAATAATGACATATTAATATAAATATAATTATTTTGTATATAATTATTTTTATTTATAGTTATTCAAACACAAATATTACGTTTTAGCACTAGACCTTTTAATAATTTAATTAAAAAAATGATTAAATCTATAATAAATTAGCAGAAATTTAGTGTATAATATACTACATAAACTTAAAATACATAATTTTAAAAATAATTTTTTACTAAAATTTTTAGGGTAAATTGGTATTTTTAGAATTTATGGATAAAAATATAATTTTGAAAATTTTAAGTTAATTTATAAGTTTAATACTAGGGGCTATTTCATAATTTTCAAAAGTATAAGGATCAATTTCCGGATACGCCACTGCCGACATGTAAGGTTTTGGATATTTTGTCAAAATACGTGTGTCAAGTATGTAATTTTTTATGCATATATTTTTGCTTTTCTATAGGGTTTTAGATATTATTATTGGGAGCTCTAAAGTATTTGATCTTTATTTTTATTTTTTTGATTTTTTAAGGTGATGCAATTAGGGATGACGAGATTATTTGGGTTCGATCAGGATCCATAATAGTTAGAAAATTCATGTAGAAAATTATCTAGTTATTGTGTTTGGATGGAGAAGGAACATATCCCTTGGATGGTACCCCATGGGGACATGTCCTTTAATTTGTAAGAATGCTCTTATAACCCAAATGGTGCATGGTAGGGATATAACCCTTGAAAGGGTTACACCCCAAACCAAAGGATGCCCTTAAGACACCATTCCATGTCTATTTAAGGAAGGTTGTAGTTCATTCTTGAAATCCAGTGAAAAGATAAAATACACTTGAGCCTTATAATTTTATTTTTTTCAAATAGAGAGTTGCCCATCATTTCTTAGTTCAAGATCTTCTTAAGGAGTGCCCATTGGAGAAGAGGAAGCCAAATTATCCTGGGAGAACGTTAGCCACAAAACCCGTAGAGCACTGAGACGATGCTAATAAATTCTTAAGGACAGAGACTGATCTCGAATTGGACTGAAAGATTCGTCATTTTTATAAGGTTTTTCATGTTATCAAAGTTTAGGGTTTATATATGTTAGTGTAGATCCACTTTAATTTCTAGATTTGATTGTTTAAAGCATGTTTGTTATCTGTTTAATGACACTACTAGAACAACAATCTTAAGAACTTAACGATGTAGTGTTGTTAGATAGTAATTCGCATGCTAGGTTAGAAAATTTTCTAGAAAAATATATACTGTGTATGAAAAAAACCGTAGGGCGTTCAAACGCCTGACGCACGTTAAGGTAAAAATCTGAAAATTAGTAAGAACGTTCGAACGCGTATTCAAACGCAACTTGAATGCAAGCCTTCTGCCTAAGAACATTTGAATGTGTGTTTAAACACAAATCGAACACAGACCTTCTGACTTAGTTCGTTCATACGTGTCCTAAACGCAACTCGAACGCAAACTCTCTGGAATCATTTCATTCGAACGCGTTCTCGGACGCTATACAAACGTGAACTCTATGGAATCATTCTGTTCGAATGCGTTCTCGATGCTACATGAATGTACACACACTAGACAGTCTCGTTCGAACATAGAAACAAATGTGACACTAACGAATCTGTCCTGGAATTATTATAAACTACAAAGACTTAGATTAATTTAATATTAAATTAGTAAATTATATACTGAAACACATTAAATCTTGGTAGTATAGATTTAAGTTATTATTAGGGTGTTCAATTATCACAAGCATACACTTAGTGATAAAGTTGAAATTTATTTGTTTGTTGCATAATTGGTTGAGAATTTAAGGTATGATCATACACAAGTAATTTCTTCCAATCTAGATTGACACATACACATATATCTACCCATATCGTATACTGTTTGTGCTATTGAATAAGTGCAATATTGGGTTTGAATTGCTAAGAATTCCTATTGAAAAATTATTTAAAGAATATTCTATCAAAAATACGATAAGAGCCTAAGTGGTCAGGGATTTAAGTGGTTACTTCAGACCACCCTCGTCATCTGGGAATATTCATTTATTCATTTAACTAAAGAATCTTTAGTTCAAAATTCAAGGACTTATGTTTGTTGGAACCACCGTCCAATAGAACAACAATTGGTTACCTAGTATATCATTTTGAACAAGATCATTTGTTGATCATTATGCAATTTGTCTTTTGAAGACTATTTGACCTCTATTGGTTTTTCTAGTTACAAATGGCTAGCGGAAACATCACAGTATCGGTCTCTCATGGAGAAAAGCCGGAGAAGTTTGGTGGGGCAAATTTCAAACAGTGGTAGAGCAAAATGTTGTTCTACATGACAACTCTCCAGTTGGTTAAATTTCTCAAAGATCCCCCGCGTCTTGTGGAGGGTGAATAGGAAACAGCCAAGGAAGAGTGAGAACAGACATGGTTGTCTGGAGACTTCTTGTACAAGAATTACTATTTGGGTGGTCTTGACAATACCCTGTACAATGTGTATCAAGGCATGACTTCTGTAAAGATTCTCTAGAAATCTCTCGAGAAAATACAAAGCCGAGGATGTTGGATAAAAGAAATTTATCGTGGGTAGGTTCCTAGACTACAAGATGGTAGATTCAAGGACGATGGTGTCTCAGTTGGGTGAACTGTAGTTGATCATTCATGAAATACTGGATGAGGGTATGAAACTCTGTGAGACGTTTCAAGTTGCCACCATAATTGAAAAGTTACCTCCATCAGGAAGAACTTCAGGAGCTATCTGAAACACAAAAAGAAGCAGATGAGTCTTGAAGACCTTAGTGTTCGATTGCAAATCGAGGAGGACAACAAGATGTCCGAGAAGGCCAGCTACAAGACTATGGAGTCTAAGGCCAACATCATTGACGTTGTAACGGGTAGCAATAAGAGAAAGAACAGTGGAGCTGATTCTTCCCAATCGAACAAGAAGTTCAAGGGGAAATGCTACAACTGTGGAAAGAGCGGTCATATGTCAAAGGACTGCAGAAACAAGAAGTCTCAGGATAAGGGCAAGAAAAAGAAAAATGAGGCCCATGTCACTGAAGGTGAGCAGCTGACTGATGAGATCTCAGAGATGGACCTATCAGCAGTGGTAACCGAAGCCAACATAGTTTGGAATCCGAGAGAATGGTGGGTAGACACTGGGGCTACTAGTCATATCTGTGCAGATAGTAAGATGTTTTCCTTGTATCAGAAGGTCGTTGGCGGTGATCATCTGACAATAGGAAACTCGTATACCTCTCAGGTGTTTGGACAAAGCACAGTGGTTTTGAAGATACATATTGAAGAATGTAATACATGTTCTAGATATTCGAAAGAACTTGGTCTCAGGCTCTCTCCTTAGTAGGGCTGGTTTTAAGCTTGTATTTGTTTCTGATAAGATTGTAATGACTAAGAATGATATGTATATAGGAAAATGATACCTAACTGAGGGCCTTTTCGAACTAAATATAATGACTGTCAATCATGCTATTAATAAAGCTAGTACTTCTTCTTATATTATTGAGTCACAAAATGTATGGCATGAGAGGTTAGGACATGTTAATTATGATACCATGCGTAAATTAATTAACATGGACCTTATACCTAAATTTACAATTGATAGCCAACATAAGTGTGAGGGATGCTTTGAAGCAAAAATGCATAGAACATCATTTCATTCTATATAACGCAGTTCTGAACCTTTAGAACTTGTACACACTGACGTGTGTGACATGAATATTGTGCAAACAAGAGGTGGTAAAAAGTACTTTGTCACTTTTATCGATGACATCGCAAGATTCTGTTATGTGTATTTGCTTAGGAGAAAACCTGAAGCTATTGTGAGCTTCATACACTATAAGAAGTTGAAAATCCACTTGGCAAGAAAATCAAAAGAATCAGGTGTGATAGAGGTGGTGAATATGTTTCACCATTCGGTGAATATTGTTCTGTGCACGGAATTATTCACGAAATTGTTGGTATCTAAGATCAATCCCAAGATCATTTAAGCATAATAGAAGTGTGAATATGCAAAGAAGTTAGCGGAAAATACTTACAATGCTCGGTTGGATGTAGATGGAAAGTTAAAAACTTTTGCTCTTTGTGTAGTGCTCCAAACTCCACTTTGATGATTGTTGAGCTCTAAGCTTGGTGAAACAAGAATTCCAAACTCTAGAGATGTTTCCCTATCACATTTGTAGGATTCTTTGTGTGCTAGAAATGGAAGAAGTTTGCAACAAAATCTTCCTATTTCTTCCTTCTTGTTCTCTGCAATTGGAGAGTAGAAAGGAGAAGGAGAGTCACGGTTTTTGTGTGTTGATAGAGTGAGATAGTTTTCAATTTTTGTTAAATGTATAATTGATTTCAAAAATCAAATCCATTTACAAAAAGTGTAGTTAGTAAATGTCCATCACAAGTCAAACTTGTGTAAGCAACAAGTTACCAATTATTTGCTCACTAACTTCCATCACCTTAAAGCAAATAAAGTGACTAATGATGTGACTTGATGTGGGCCCCACTTGATTCAAAATCTGAGTGGGCCCGAAAACACATCCCGGGATTGGGTTCGTTAATTCTGAATTAACGAATTTTCCGTTGCGAATTAATTAAATTAAATTTAATTAAATAATTATGCCAAACAAAATTATTATTAAATTCGCTCGTGAATTAATTCTAAATTAATTCATTCGCCCGAATTAAAATCCAATTTTAATTATAGTATGAAATCTAATTTCATATAATATATCAGATATATTATTTAATCGCTCTCTCTCTTCTTGTTAAATTTTATCCCAGATAAATTCTCGCCGTAATTAATCATAGATTAATTTTCTCTCTCATCTAATTAATCCTATATTAATTATGTTCGAGTCATACGTCATCGTTGAATCTTCGGGAAGCGACCCATGAGATCTCTGGATATATTGGTAGTAAATTCGATCGTCGGACTATCCGAACACGTGCGTACCCGGTACCACATTCTTACCGATTTACAAGACATGGTTGGCTTATAGCAAAGCACCGTGCCTACCCAATTCTCCAGAAATATTCTTTAAGGAATGTAGGCATGCGTTTTTGCATATAATTCCCGATGATGAGTCTCACACGGAGGCACTACTCTTTAAGTTGCGGAAGTCTCGAAAAACGGACGTCGGAAGGGAAAATTAAAAAATCAATACCTTATTGGACTTAATTCATTTGCTTAGCCTCGGGTTTGCTCATTGGATCTTTGTTTTAAAATTTATCCTCGGCCCAAAACCCACGCAACCTACACCAAGCCCACCAAGGAACCAACCACACGCCCAAGCCCACGAAAAAGGCCAAACCACATGCCCAAGCCACTAAATCCCATCCAAAAAAATAATTAACACATTAAACACATGTTAAAATCCAAATAAATCACCTTCCTAATTAAAAAAAAAAATCATATGCCTAAACTAAAGAAATCAAATTAAATCCCATAAATCCCTTTCCAAAACTAAAATAAATCACCTTCCTAATTCAATGGATCCTTTCCTTGTAGCACACTAATTAAAAGATATCCCCCATAATTGTATGATTTATTTCCTTCATGTACAAGGACAACCCAAACCCTTTCTTATAAAAAGGAGCACAAACTTAACCATTCTCCCCTTCCCCCCTAGCATTCATGCCCAAAAGAACTCCCTCCATTACCGTAAAACACCATCAACAAATCAGCCCCATTACCGTGAAACATCATCAAAAAATCACCCCATTTGCTGTGAAACACTCTCTAAAATAAGCCCTCCAAAATCGTACAAACACAGCCTCAAACAGCCCTCCAAAACCGCACAAACACAACCCCAAACAGCCCTCCAAAACCACACCAACCACAGCCCGGACAGCCCCCCACAAAGCAGTTCACCGAACAGCCCCTAGTACACCGAAACAGTCCCTTGAAACCCCTTTCAATTACAGCAAAACTTCACTTCACAAATCATCCTACATCACTGGAAACTGTCCCCCCAAACTGCATCTATTTTACCGTAAAACCAGCCACTAAACTGCACCATATTCACCTCAAAATAGCCCCACAAACTGCACTCTTAAGACCACCGAAAACTGCACAACTAGAACATCAAAAACCGTACAACCAGAAAATCAAAAACTACAATAAAAACAGTCCCTTTACCACATAAATAGTCACCCAAAATATGCCCTAAATACCGCAAACAACCAAAAACAACGACCAGAAAATAGAAGTGAAAATAGAGAAAACCGCAGCCCAAAACAGCGAGGCGACGAAAGAAAACTTTGAACTAGTGAACCGGAGGAGTTGTGAAGCATTAACCCTTCCGACGACCGTGTAACGCACTTCCAAGAGGCGACTTAAGAGGTTAGACCTGAGAGCACCCTTTTATTTATTCTCATTAACCTTTTTAATTATTTATTGGTATTTCTTCGCACGTGCATTGTTGATTCATGTATGTTGTGGCTATTGGATGAATGATTTTGTGTTATCTCTCGTGGTATATTGGATGGAAAATGTAAATTCCATAGCCGAATCCGAATGGACGGTAGTGCGGTCTGAACTTGGAATACAACTCCATGTATCGCTTGAGAAACGCACATATTTCGTTCATCTAATCTTGTGTTTATCTACTATTTATTAGAAAATAGCATGTTATTTCCATGCATGATTTAGTTATTTCTTTCACGTTAGGATTTTATTATCTCTATTTAATATTTATGTTTAGATAACTATTTACTTATATTTCCGCATTTATCAGTTTAATATGTTCATGAGATTGTGTGCTCGCTGTTATTCCGACTTACTTTTATGCATACAAACTTAGATATAGGTCTTATGAAAACTTAGATATAAGTTGTATGCAAACTTAGATATATGTTGTATGCAAACTTAGATGTAGGTTATTCTAACGTATGTATGTTGTGTAGACATGGTTATATTATCGCATAAATCCATTCATTACAAGTGGCATAAGTAAGAGACCATTCCGTACCCAACGGTTTGACGTCTTCCCTTGCGAGGGGTGAGTGCGGCCTTCAATAATTTCCCACTTCACATTGGGTGGCGACTCCTTTATTCTCTGGTTTAGTCCCCTGCGGGCTACTCTGTACTCCCGACCAGGCCGCGAGCATGGAACAACATTGCCGATTTCTGTGTCCTACAGTCTGGTGACTCCACTGGGTGTTGGTTTTATTCTAGGTCCCAAGATCATCAAACAAGCATAAAGATGTGTGAAATACATATCAAAGAAGTTGCGGAATACTTACATTGATCGGTTGAGATGAAACACGAACAAAACTCCAAGTTTTATTCCTTCAAAGTGGCGCCCAAACACTGCAGTCCACTGCTCAAAAATTTCAGTTTTGAGTCTTCAAGAATCCAAGATTTGAGCTCCGAATCTTCGTCAAACGATTCCCGGCTCGTGGGTGGGTTTCCCTAACACCTTCGTATAACTCTCGGTGTGCTAGCACTTAGCATTTTGCCACAAAACTTGCCCAAGAACCATCATCATTCACGCCCAAATAGTGCAGTTTTCTGCCTTTGGGCGTGAGCAATGTTGAAAGAAAGAGAAGAGAAAAAGTGATTAGGTTAAGGGAAAAAGTGTCCAACACTTTGCTTATATATTTTCCAAAATATATAATCATTTACCAATTGTTTTTGCCTTTTAAACAATAAAAAAACAAATGTAAATGTTTTAATTAATTCTTTTACCCTTGGTAAAAGGTGAAAGTGAAATATTTTACTTTTCCAAAAAGTCAAAATTTTCCCCCCAAAATTTTCCCTCCAAATCTCAATGGTCAAAGTCAAAGAGTCAAAGTTACTTTTCCAAAAAGCGATTTGACTTTTATGACTTGCGATGTGATTTGCGATGCGACTTGCGGCACGTGATTCAAAATCGACGTAACGTCGCAAACACATTCCGAGCTCGGTTTCGATAATTCTAAATTAACGATTATCTCGATGCCTCGTTAATAAATCCAATTTACTAATCACGTCGCTCGAGAATTAATTCCATATTAATTCAAGTGCCCGAATTAAAATCTAATTTTAATTCCTAATCGAAATCCAATTTCGTTTAATATATCGAATATATTATTTATCGATTAATTCCAAATTAATCGTTCTCTCTCTTTAAATTGATATTTTATCCCAGATAAAATATCTCCGTAATTAATCCCAGATTAATTTTCTCTCTCTTCAAATTAATCCCAGATTAATGTATAATGCGAGTCATAGTCATCGGTGTATCATTGGGAAGCGACCCATGAGATCTCCGGATATGTTGGCAGTAAACTCGGTCGTCGGACTATCCGAACACGTAAGTACCAAGTATTACGTTTTACCGATTTACAAGACAAGGTTGGCCTCTAGCAAAGCGCCATGCCTACCCAATTCTCCGAAAATCCTTACAGGAATATGTGATCTATATCAGGCGTAGTATACGTAGTATTGCGTATTTCGATCCAGTATCGGATGATCACGTGCTAGGCCTAGGGCTGGATATGTGTCTGCCCCGTACGAAGCACATGTCGGATGTCTGGTAACTAGTCTCTATAATCGGATATACATGACCAAGTCATAATATCCCGATAGCCGCGCAGCATATAAGCACTAATACCGTATCCTACGTGACCATCTTCTCCATATGACTGGAGTGACACTTCCGTCTTGACATCACACCAATACACTACGATTCTCAATATACCCAGCATCGGCGTACACAGAACCTGTTAAAGCCCTGGACGACCTCAACTAAAGTACATTGATTGTCGCAAGTATTAGCGGTGCAAGTCTCAGGTTAAGACCAAATACACCTACCCTGATTGCAGACTCCCATAGACACAAGGTCATGCTACCAATGGGATTCTGCGGTGGTCTAATCCAGAGCGAAGCTGTTTCCCGTACCATCGGTGAAACACAACCTCCTATTACACTTGCCTGAGTATCCTATACCCAGATATATGAGAACTATGCCGTTATGTCTCACATAACACACACAAGTGTAATACTAGTCTTTTACGCATCTATCGATGTCCAATCTCGACAATGCTCTGACTAGGGATGTTTAATGATTTATCCTTCGTTGATTGATACTGTCTCATATCATTCTCAATCTAGGAACAAATCATAAGGACCTCCCATCATTTATATATCTAAGGTGATCTAATCACAAATGATAGGAGTGCAATCTATTTGTTACATAGTTAATTTGTACAACAACACTATGATCTGTACAAATAGTGACGCTATGGGTCATAACTGTCCAACAATCTCCCACTTGGCCTTTAGCCAGTCACTCGAGTGCCTAACACCCGAACTATGTACGGTTGGCTCAAATTGCTGAGAAAAGCTTTCGTCAGCGATTTGCATAATTATCGTCTGATGGGATTTATACGATCATCACATCGCTACGATGTATGATCCGAACGAATCAGATGAATAGTCGAAGTATGTATCTGGATCGTTGATGAGACCATTGATTCTTTAGCCTGTGCTGATGCCCAGCTCAGCCGCTAACAGAACTATATCTAATCCAATTAGATTTATTTATTGACCCAGATGGCTTCTATTGCTGCCTCAGCTGCAGCAATAATCCGCATGTGTTATTTATTCGGTAACAGTATCTTGCTTGGAAGATTTCCAGCTCACTGTACCGTTATTCAAACTGTATAGTACCGTTTACGACTTTTAGTCATTTTATCCTTTTGGAAACTTGCAGTAGTGATCCCAGTCACTTCAAGTTCTCCTTCTCCACAGATTAAGATAGCATCCTTAGATCTCTAAGATTCTAACGGATGTTCTTAACATCAATCAAGTGACTATCACTTGGATTGGCCTGATTGTGAATCCATATGCTCAAAGCGTATGAGACACCAGGTCGCGTACATTTTAATGTACAATTTCCAGAGAGTTTTAGCAACTTAAATCTATCCTAGTAGATCTTTATTCCTAGAATAAAGGTTGTTTCTCCCGAGAATTCTACGGAGAATTTTCTCTTGAAAGCCAAGCTTTCACACCGATTATTTTATGGGAATATCATTTCAAAAATGAATATATATATTACATTATCATTACTATAAGGACAGCCACTGTCTGTGCGCTCCCACTAACCCTCTCATATACACAAGAATCATTCTGTTTTGAATCAAATCATTGACTATCATGATTACATCAAAACAATAGTTCCAAGAACTTTATGCTTGCTTCAACCCAAACATGGATCGAACAACACGCAAACCTAGTTTGCTGGTTTTAGTACGACAAAATCGTCAGGATGTTATAAACATCCTCCAAAAGGTTTCCTTTTAAGGAAAGTGATTTTGACCTTTAACTGACACATTTCATAAATGAAACGTGCAGCTACAGCAAGCATTACCCAAATGGATTTACCGTGGCAACAGGTAAAAGGTTGAACTGTAATCAACACAATGTTGATAACGATACCTTTCCGCTACAAGCCTAGCTTTGTACGTTGGTATGTTGCTTCCATGTATGTCTTCCTTGAAGACTTATACAGTACCTATAGGCACAATGCCTTATGGTACATCAACTAGTATTTTAACATAGTTGTTTTACATGGAATCCATTTCGGACTCATGGCACTTTTCCATGAAGGGGAGTCGATACCTTGTATCACTTCCTCATACGTAGTTGGGTCTTCCTCAATAAGATTGACATCTTTATGAGGTGAGATCAGAAACCCATACCCTAGGTTGTTTTCTGACTCTCTCCGATCTACGCGGTTCTTGTGTATACGAAGATTAATGGTATATGTTCATCCTTGATGAACAGTTTGTGTTCCATTAAGGACTTCATGCCTTGAACTGTATTACTATGATTTTCATCGAGTTTTACTGTCCTCCCACTTACCACTGCATATCGGTATTCCTCTAAGGAAGACCGCATGGTGAGCAACAATTACAATTGTTCTCAGTGAGTTGTATAAGTACTATACTTATGGTTTTCCCTAGGATAACCTACATTTGGCACTTATCCGATTTAGGTTTTAGTTTGGCACTTATCCGATTTAGGTTTTAGTTTGGCATCATCCAAACATATGCCCAGCATACCCAAATCGTTAGGAGTGAGAAACTTTGTTTCTATCCCTGATCATATCTAATATGATTTATGTCTAACAGATTAATATGGAACCTTATTCCAAATAAGTTTTGCACTGTTGATGCATATCCGTTGAAGGAAATGGTAGCTCAGAGCGACTCATGATAAACCTTATCATGTCCAACAAAATTCGGTTTCTCCGTACGGACACACCGTCAAACTGACGTGTCTCGGGAGGAGTCCTCATTTGAAAGAATATTTTACTCTTTCAAGTATTTGTGAAACTTATTGCTTAAGTATTTTCATCATGTTCATCACGTGATGTTTTAATACTTTAGCCGATCTGTTTGTCTACTTCGTGTTGAAACTTTAAAAGTTTCTGATTTGTGTTCTTCAAAAGTAACACATAACCATAACGTGATGCCACATCCGTATATTGGTCACGAAATATTCATATCCATATCTAGCCTAGCTAGAAATGGGCCCACTAACTTCACTATGAATAGGGCTTACAGATCGATGGCATTTATCACTATTACCAAGTAAATAGTATTTTAGGTACTTTACCTAAAGAACTAGATTCGTAGACTTTATTTGAATATCAAATCAGTCCTAGTACCCACTTTCAAAGTGTGGATATACGAGTCTTGTTTATTGTGTCCTAGAAAACATGGCACAATTAAGTTTCATCTGATCAGATCAGTATGAGCTATTAGTTTGTCATATTATATGTTCGAGATTTTATTTATATTCAAAATATATACTGTTATTCACATCTAATATGTTTATCTCAATGTCATCTTTATATAATGAAACACTTTAGTGTTCTAGAGTATAAAGGTTTATCCACAATGGATTAAACACTGATATAGAGATAATGTTTCTAGTCTAACTAGTTACATTATAACAGTTTCCTAATTTAAGTACATACCCGAAGGTAGTTCCTAAATTTAGGTATCTAAGGTCGAAACAGCGACTTTCGTCCCGTTCCCGATTCGTAGATTAACCTCAGCTTGAAGTCAGTATCCTGCTCACAGCAGATTCTGAACATCAATACATATATTTTATGTACCATACTCAGTATTTTAAAATCCAATTTTAATACCAGTAATGGACATAATTTTGACAAATATATTTAAAGTCAGAGCCTTGCTCTTTCTTTAATTCCTTCATGTCCGCCATATCCAAACGGCAGTCATTTTGGGATATGTTCTTTATCTTCCCAGAAGATCATAATGATTTTGCCTTTACCCTTTTCAATATCTCAGAAGTCTTTGGCCAAGCCTTGGATTTCTAGAATATTGACGTAAAGTGCGCCTTGCGCTACTTTTCTAATTGCAAAGTTTGACTTTTATCTCCTTGAGATTAGTCATTAATTCTCCAAGAATTATTAATTGCAAATATAATACTTCTTAAATCTTAAACATAGATTTATTACAAGTATATTGAATTAAGTACTAAAGTCATCATCACATAAATCTTCCAAAGATTATGCTCTACTAATTCGCTTAATTCTGGGCTTAGGCTTAACAAGTTATTTTATCAAATAAAGTAACTTATTATTTATTTCCAGGACTATCCTGAAATTATTCCCAATTTGAAAATTAAACCATTTAAACATTTTAATCAAAGATTATGTTTTAAATGTCCAATCTTTCAATATATGTTGATTTTAATAGTCCAACTATTTAATCAATAATTATGGTACTTATTATAATGATTACAATAGTCTAACTATTTAATCAACTATAATTCAATAGTTTAAAATCAATTATATTGATTACTATAATCCAATTATAAAATCAACTACAATTGAATAGTTTGAATATATATAGTCCAACTATTTAATAAAACAACAATTTAAATATTAGTCTATTGATATTTAAATCATAACGACGAGTGATATTTGGATTGAGCGTGTATGGCAAGTAATTGAACGAGTATTGCAAATTCAATTCTTACCTCCCACTATTTTTCGGCGAGCCTCTAACCCTCCGTCGAGTACTCGGGAAACCGCGTTTCCTAGTGGGCTAGGATCCCGTTAAATAACACACAATCTTGACTTTGGCCAACAAATTGTATGATATTTAACTAGGTAGATCTCTAAGATCAATTGGATCCAATCCAATTCCTAGATCCAGTAGGCGGATATCCAAATCCTTAACATATATCTGATATATGCCAATACATCCAATGTATTGCCTAACCTTTTTTCCTCTGAATCAACTAAGCCTTGGCTTTGGCACAACAAGCTTAATGATCCCAGTCAAGCGCGACCCATTGACCATGGAAAGCTTCGTAATCAATGTCGATGGACAAGAAGTGGTCTTGACTTTGGCCAACAAACCACAACTTGGACAAGACACCAATATAAAACAAAACTCTCGTGATTCAAACACATCTTCGACGGACAAAAGGGCTTGACTTTGGCCAACAACCCAATGCCAATCTCGGATCTTGAGTATGAATCACTCAATGGAAGGAAAAACGCATGATATTTGATGAGGGTTTTTCGCGTGCAAATTAGCTACCAATTTATTATCTTTGTTAAGGTCTCATCATCATACACCCTTAAACATGCATTCTAAATACATAATAAAGCGTATATGAAAATAAACAATAATGATATGCGGATGGATACTTAACACATTGATCCTAGATCAAATCTCTCTTTTATCTCTCTCATACTAGCACTTGTATCACTTCTACCCGTTACACTACACTTCTAAAGAAACCTCATATATATAGAGGGGAATAGATGAGAAGAGAATACAAATAGAAAAGAGGTGATAAGGCTGGACACGTACGTCCAATTTAATAAATCGAATTTATTACAACAATTTCCAAAATTGCCCCCACCCGACTAATATCCATCCGATATACACTATTCATTCATCACAACCAAGTATTCACACAAGCATGTTATCAATCAATCTAATCAAATTAATTAATCTGATAATTAGTGATCATCCAATGTTCAAACAACGATTTGATTTTGATCGAGTCAAACTCGTATTGCGAATAAGTACTCAAAGTACGAATTCTCGAATTAAATTAAACAACGTCATTAAATCCAATTAATATGCATTCAATTCTAATTCGTTATTTAATTCCAAATTAAATATTACACTTTAATAATAAACCTTTTACGACTTAAATTCCAAATTTAATCGCAACGCGTCTCAAAGACCGATTAACGTCCAACGTCAATTCAATTAAAGTCCAATGGGCTTTTAATTGATTTCTTAAGGCGTGGACTTTTGGTCAACTCGGGTCAAACCGAATAACCAAAATCCAATCCGGGATTTACCCCATAAGCCCATAAATCAATCTTGGCCCATTAGGCCCAATTAAACTTTAAAGGTTCATTAAATTGCATTTGGGCTTTATGGAAGTGGTTTTGGGCCCAATTGGATCCAATCCAATTTGCCTAAACCTAACTTTGTACAACAAAGCCCAACAAGCCCAATGACAACTTTAAAAGCCAAAATCCAATTTCAAGGCCCAATTAATTAAATACAAAAAATCCAATTTTACATTCAATTAACCTAAAGTGTATTACATGATTAATTACCCAAATTAACATTTCTGAAACATTAATTTTACAATTAATCATGCACAATTTCATTATCACATGCCCACACATTTAATGAAAAATCAAACCCATTTTCATGCTTCAAAGTCTTGGCAATTTGGGGATTTTATGTCCGATTCAAATTCAATCCAATCAATTACACAATCGACATTAAATCATATACCCAAATGATTTCCAATTCATCTAATGAACAAAAAATCAAAATTCCAAGACAATTTGGGCTTATCAAATTCGGCCAACATAAGAAAATTGGGGAAAAATGATCCAATCACATTTTCATGAAATTGATCCAATCAATCTTCAATTCAACTATATTTAAGCATACTAATCATCCAATTTCATAAAATCATGCTCAAATTGAAAATACCCAATTTATCATTTTAGGCCAACTTTAATATTTGGGGAAAAATGTTTCTAACATTAATTCATGAAATTGATCTAATCAATATTCAATTAAACATGTATTAAGCATACTTAAACATCCAATTTATTCAAATCATGCTCAAATACAAAATACCCAAATTTTAAGCCCTAAACTTTCATGCTTGAACCTAGGCTCTTGATGCCATTGTTGGTTTTATTCTAGGTCCCAAGATCATCAAACAAGCATAAAGATGTGTGAAATACATATCAAAGAAGTTGCGGAATACTTACATTGATCGGTTGAGATGAAACAACGAACAAAACTCCAAGTTTTATTCCTTCAAAGTGGCGCCCAAACACTGCAGTCCACTGCTCAAAAATTTCAGTTTTGAGTCTTCAAGAATCCAAGATTTGAGCTCCGAATCTTCGTCAAACGATTCCCGGCTCGTGGGTGGGTTTCCCTAACACCTTCGTATAACTCTCGGTGTGCTAGCACTTAGCAATTTTGCCACAAAACTTGCCCAAGAACCATCATCATTCACGCCCAAATAGTGCAGTTTTCTGCCTTTGGGCGTGAGCAATGTTGAAAGAAAGAGAAGAGAAAAAGTGATTAGGTTAAGGGAAAAAGTGTCCAACACTTTGCTTATATATTTTCCAAAATATAAATCATTTACCAATTGTTTTTGCCTTTTAAACAACAAAAAAAACAAATGTAAATGTTTTAATTAATTCTTTTACCCTTGGTAAAAGGTGAAAGTGAAAAGATTTTACTTTTCCAAAAAGTTAAAATTTTTCCCCCCAAAATTTTCCCTCCAAATCTCAATGGTCAAAGTCAAAGAGTCAAAGTTACTTTTCCAAAAAGCGATTTGACTTTTATGACTTGCGATGTGATTTGCGATGCGACTTGCGGCACGTGATTCAAAATCGACGTAACGTCGCAAACACATTCCGAGCGGGTTTCGATAATTCTAAATTAACGATTATCTCGATGCCTCGTTAATAAATCCAATTACTAATCACGTCGCTCGAGAATTAATTCCATATTAATTCAAGTGCCCGAATTAAAATCTAATTTTAATTCCTAATCGAAATCCAATTTCGTTTAATATATCAATAATTATTAATTATTAATTAATTAATCGTTCTCTTTAATAATTGATTTTTTATCCCAGATAAAATATCTCCGTAATTAATCCCAGATTAATTTTCTCTCTCTTCAAATTAATCCCAGATTAATGTATAATGTGAGTCATATGTCATCGGTGTATCATTGGGAAGCGACCCATGAGATCTCCGGATATGTTGGCAGTAAACTCGGTCGTCGGACTATCCGAACACGTAAGTACCAAGTATTACGTTTTACCGATTTACAAGACAAGGTTGGCCTCTAGCAAAGCGCCATGCCTACCCAATTCTCCGAAAATATCCTTACAGGAATATGTGATCTATATCAGGCGTAGTATACGTAGTATTGCGTATTTCGATCCAGTATCTGATGATCATGTGCTAGGCCTAGGGCTGGATATGTGTCTGCCCCGTACGAAGCACATGTCGGATGTCTGGTAACTAGTCTCTATAATCGGATATACATGACCAAGTCATAATATCCCGATAGCCGCGCAGCATATAAGAGCACTAATACCGTATCCTACGTGACCATCTTCTCCATA
Source organism: Zanthoxylum bungeanum (assembly GCA_019454045.1). Lineage (NCBI taxonomy): Eukaryota > Viridiplantae > Streptophyta > Magnoliopsida > Sapindales > Rutaceae > Zanthoxylum > Zanthoxylum bungeanum. Next base: position 31,781 of record SKCR01036874.1, on the reverse strand, counting down.
TGACTGGAGTGACACTTCCGTCTTGACATCACACCCAATACACTACGATTCTCAATATACCCAGCATCGGCGTACACAGAACCTGTTAAAGCCCTGGAAGACCTCAACTAAAGTACATTGATTGTCGCAAGTATTAGCGGTGCAAGTCTCAGGTTAAGACCAAATACACCTACCCTGATTGCAGACTCCCATAGACACAAGGTCATGCTACCAATGGGATTCTGCGGTGGTCTAATCCAGAGCGAAGCTGTTTCCCGTACCATCGGTGAAACACAACCTCCTATTACACTTACCTGAGTATCCTATACCCAGATATATGAGAACTATGCCGTTATGTCTCACATAACACACACAAGTGTAATACTAGTCTTTTACGCATCTATCGATGTCCTATCTCGACAATGCTCTGACTAGGGACGTTTAATGATCTATCCTTCGTTGATTGATACTGTCTCATATCATTCTCAATCTAGGAACAAATCACAAGGACCTCCCATCATTTATATATCTAAGGTGATCTAATCACAAATGATAGGAGTGCAATCTCATTTGTTACATAGTTAATTTGTACAACAACACTATGATCTGTACAAATAGTGATGCTATGGGTCATAACTGTCCAACACTGGGGATAGAGAATCGGCCCCGAAATAATGTCTTTTAATGTTTGTGATTTGTGCTTTAGTTAACAGTGTCTACAGTGGGTTAAGGGGTTTAATCAAAGGCATCATTAGAGCTAGGTAATCATTTACTACCTTTCTATGGTTGAAAGGAAAAGTTGTGAAGGCACCTAGATAATCATTTACTCGTAGCTTACTGTGATGGACTAATTTGGAGGACCTATTGGTTATTCCTATTACCAAGACGATAAGAGCCTAAGAGGCTTGGGTATTTAAGAGAGTTCGCTCCACCCTCCCTCTGGGGAATCTTCAATAGGAAATCCATTTGACAGTCAGTCATGCACATAACTCATTGGCACGAACCTTAAGGTATAAAAAAGGTGCGCTCACTTGGTCACTCGAACCCTTGAGTGAGGAGTCCTAGTCGTGGGCAATCATTGCCAGTGTGAGCCTTTGTCTACACTCCCATAAACCCACATGTGAACCCTAGTTGTAGGACCAATAGAAACCATTCATTTATGCTTGTGTTTGGGACCATCGTCATTTCGATTCAGTTGGACCTTTTGTCAAGCGGTATGGACTTGTTGGGCCATTTAAACTGGGACGAGTTCGTGTCTTATGACAATTGGGCCAAAAGCTTCATAAAATACCGATGGGCCGCTTTGTGTTTGGGCCCCGTATCATTTGAAGTAATTTAGCCAAGTTATCGCGAAAGTTACACATGTTGGGCCTTTTCAACTGTGACAAGTTTGCACCTCGCAATAGTATGATTGAATGCTTTAAAATGATCATGGGCCAACTTGTATGAAAATCTTGATGGGCTTACCATGCATCGCACGCATATATGCTGACTCGCAGTTTTAAAAGTCACCATAGATACCTGGGTTAGGGAAGAAGGAAGACTCGTCAAAAGACCACTAGCCAACATGAGAGAGTTAGTTAACGAAGGATCTCATATGTATCAACTGGAGACTAGTCTCACCAAGGTTATCGAGAAGTTGCAAGCTTTGACCACCGCTATGGCCAGTATGGCTGTGCCCCACGCTGGAGGAGGCTCTGAGAATGTGAGGCGTGAGGAACCTCCGAACAGGTTGAATGATGAGATCCATATTTTTAATGATGACATGGCTGAGTATGCCGCGGGAAGGATAGCGGGGTCTTAGGAAGAGTTGCAGAAACTCTGAGATCTCAATTACCCGCAAAATGAGGGGTAAGCATGAAGATTTGCTAGACTATGAGGCGATGACTTTTGAGGAGCAGCTGGAGGCTCAATTCAAGATGCCTGACATAGCCAAGTTCAATAGGAATGGGGATCCGAGGGTCCATCTCCGACAGTATATTTCTGTGATGAGTTCAGTGTGTATGTCGAAGCATCAGGTTCAGAAGATGTTTGGCATGTCGCTTGAAGGGTCACCCGTGGTATGGTACTATGGCCTGGAGAGGAAGGTCATGAATGATGGAGGGCATTGGCGGAGGCCTTTCTGAATCAATATGTCATAGATTTGGACTTGTCGCTTCGTGACTTGGAGAATACCAAACAGAAGCCGGAGGAGAGCTTCAAGGATTATGTGGACCGTTGGAGAAGCCATCTTCTGAAGATGTAAACCCGGCCCTCAGAGAAGGATCAGATCAAAATGATCATTAAAGGCACCAAGCCCTCTATTTATGGAAAGTTGAGGAGGATGACCTCTATGATTATTGATTTCAGATAGTTGAGGGAGTCTATCAAGGACATTAAGGAGGAAGAAGATGAGAATAGAAAGTTTTATAGCCTGAACAGAAGGACTGTTGGAAGACCATCAGGTACTAAGCCCGTTTCTGCAGAGGTTGCCGCCATCAGAAACCGACGTTTTTCTAACCTGGGTAGGCCTTTGTCTAAGGTGCTTGAGAAGTTGACGAGGCAAGGACTCCTAAAACCCTTAGAAGCTAAACCACTTCCACACCCTTCACCATCACACCTCAACCGGAACCTTTACTGTCGCTACCACCAGCAAAAAGGCCATGACTCCGACAGTTGTGCCCGCCTAAGACATGAAATCTATGACCTCATAGAATCCCATAAAATACCCGACCCCGAAAAGGAGAAACCCAACACACACAGGAATCCCCTACCTAACTACCACTCTCTCCAACCACCTACCTACATGATCGGCTTCGGCTTACATGAAAGCCTTGTCCTCCAAACCTTTGACCACCAAGCCTTTTGCTTGGGGATTTTGGATAGCAATAGTGAAGATGAAATGAAGCGGAGGAAAAGTTTCTGGAAGGACTTCTTGTTGGCACTACATTTTTACATGTAAGTCCTGATGATGAGTCTCATACGGAGGCACTACTCTTTAAGTTGTGGAGGTTACGGGAAACAGACGTCGGAAGGAAAAAGTCAGAAATCAATACCTTGTTGGATTTAATTCGTTTGCTTAGCTTTAGATTTGCTCGTTGGACCTCTGTTTTAAAATTTATCCTCGGCCCAAACCCTCGTAAGCCCACACACAACCAAGCCACACACTAAGCCGACCAAAATAAGCCAAACACACACCCAAAGGAACCCAATCACACGCCCATCCCCCTCCAAAATAACAAATCCATCCATTAAACACATGTTGAAATCCAAATAAATCACCTTCCCGAATTAAAAAAATTCAAATCAAATTTCATAAATCACATTCCTAATTAAATCAAATCCCTTGCCTAAACGAAAGTAATCCCCTTCCTAATTAAATAGATTTTTCTTTATGACACACTAATTAGAGATATCCCCATAATTACACAATATACTTTCCTTTCTTAGCATTACAATCGATAGAAGGAGATCAATACAAGTTTGAATTCCTAAACGAGGAAATCCAGGCAATAACAGTCCAAGGATGGAAGATGTACTTTGACGGAGTAGTAAATTACAAATGAGCAGGAATAGGGATTGTGATAGTAACTCCTGAAGGAGAAACCCTACCTATGGCTAAGAGGTTGACGTTCAGAGTAACCAACAACATGGCCGAATATGAAGCTTGCGCCTTTGGACTGACGGTATTGATAAACCTGGAGGTAAGAATGTGGAGATCTACGGAAACTCGATATTGGTAGTCTGACATATGCAATGAGAACGGGAATTAAAGGAAGAACGGTTGAAACCCTACCTATTCCACCTCAAGATTAGCTTCTCAGTATGTGAGTTTGAAGGGAGAACTATATAAGAGACAAGAAAATGACATCCAGCTGAAGTGTCTGAGGAAGGAAGAGGCTCAGAAAGCGATGGAAGAAGTACACGCCGGAGTATGTGGACCGCACATGAACAAATTGAACTTGTCCCGCAAGATAGTGAGACAAGGTTTCTACTGGTCGACCATGGAAGCTGACTGTGTGAAGCTGGTAAAACATTATTATGACTGTCAAGCACAAGGGAACTTGAACCATTTACCTCACATAGAGTTGCATGGCTTTCAGAGCTGTGGCCTTTCTTAGCATGGTGAATTGACATGATCGGGGAAATTCAACCGCACGCAACGAATGGACACCACTTAATAGTAGTGACAGTAGACTACTTTTCGAAATGGGTGGAAGCTGAGTCATTACAACATCATAGCAAAACAGATGGCGAAGTTCATAGCCCGGAACCTCATATGTCGATATGGAATACCGCATCACGTAGTAACAGACAACGAAGTCTAGTTTCAAAGAGAAATGAAGGCAATGCTATAGAATTACAAGATAAGACATCACAAGTCGTCACCTTACCAAACAGAAGTGAATGGGGCGGTCGAGGCAGCCAATAAAATAGAAAAAAAAAAGATGTTAGCCAAAATGACGGAGAACTATAAAGATTGGACTGACAAACTACCGTATGCCCTATGGGGGTACAGAACCTCTATAAGAACAACAACGGGAGCCACGTCTTACTCTTTAGTCTACATGATGGAAGCAGTACTGCCGGTGGAAGTCGAGATACAGTCCATGTAGGTATTAGAAGAAGAAGAGTTACATGAGTAAGAATGGGCCCCGTAGAGATTTGAACAGTTAGCATTATTGGATGAAAAGAGAATGAATTCCTTATATCATAATCAGTTATATCGTAAGAGGTTGGCTCGAGCATTCAACAAGAAGGTACATCCTACTAAGATCAGAAAATTTGATCTGGTACTTAAGTAGTAAAAACCGTCGATGACAGACCCGAGAGGAAAGTTCAGATCCAATTGGGAATGACCCTACATAGTCTAGAAAGTAATGGGAAACGGGGCAGTGAGACTGTCAGATTTGGAAGGAAACGAGTTCACCGAGCCAATCAACGTGGATAGATTAAAGTAATATTTTTCCTGAGGAAGAGAAGACCGAGCAATCACTGGGAGAACTGGCGGAAGACCTAACCCAACATAATAGGAAATTCATCCATGCATGTATGCATACATGTAACGTACTTGCATTCTTTTTTTGTGCGTTTTGTTCCGTTTTGTATTCACAGGTTTCAGAGAAGAAAATGAGAAAATAAAAAATGTAAGCCAACCAGAAGCAGCAACATAGCATCATCAGTTTCAAGAATGAATCCTAGGGTTGAGGCCCACATCAGTATCAGTTTCGGGAATGAATCCCAGGGTTGAGGCCCACACCATTATCAGTTTCGGGGAATGCATCCCTATGTTGAGGCTCACATTAGTATCAGTTTCGGGAATGAATCCCAGGGTTGAGGGCCAACATCAGTATCAGTTTTGGGAATGAATCCCAAAGGTCGAGGTCCACATTATTAGCGGTGGAAAGGAAGAATTCCAATAAAAAGAGAGAGAGAGAGAGAAGTCCTTGAGGGTTAGGCATATGTCCGGTGATGAAGAGAGAGAGAGAGAGAAGTCCTTGATGGTTAGACATATGTCCGGTGATGAACTTGCTTGCTGTAGGGTGAAACCTTAGAAACAATAAGTGCAAGATGTGCTTTTATTCGGTATTTTGAGTGATTGATCTTGGTTAGACTCTGCGGGCATTTAATTACAGGATCTTAGCAGTAGAAGCTGAGTAGTCGGCGAGATGACTAGTTGAAGAGATGGCGGATCAGTGAAAGACTGTTTACTTAGATGTCCATCAGGTTTTACTTGTGGTACGATATGTGATATGGTTGGAAATGAAGGAAAAGTCTCTGAAAAGGAAAAATAACCCACCTATAACCAACAAGTGTGAAGCTACCAATGGGCGAGTATTAGGAACACCATGAGGAGAAATGCTACCTTAAAGGGTAGGTGTGCTGAAAAAAAAGGGTTCAAAATGAAAAGAAAAAAAATAGAGATGAAAGAGAAAGAAAACCATATCATATTTAGTACGAGGAAGTAATCGCAGAGCATGATCAAGACATCTCGGTTGGTTAGACCCACTAATCTAATTCTTCGAGACAAAATCATCGAGTCGGCTTACTTAAGGATTAAGCTTCGAGAGAACCTTGGCACACACACACTTGGAGTCTAGTTCAGATCACTTATTCACACGGTCGGATTTGAGTCGTATCAAGTACTTTGAAAGTTCTATGGTTTCGACACTGGGCATCATTTGAGGATGAAAATATGTTTAGCTATCGGGATTTTCTTGTAGGAGGTAGTATAGTATGGTGGTATGTAATATCACATCAGGAGATCTACTTTGACTTAATGAAAGTAGCAAAGAATAGAAAGATGAACCGAGACTCGGGGTGACCAGTCTACCATTTCTCATACATCATGGTTCGGGAATGAACCATCACATCAGTAATGCCTCAGGAATGAGGTTCAGTATGCCGGGAATGGCACTCCGGGAATGGAGTATAGGTTGAGGTCCACATCATCAACAATACCTGGAATGGCGCTCCGAGAATGGAGCATGCGTCGAGGCCCATAACCGCAATGCCTCGGGAATGAGGTTTAGCACAATGGGAATGGAACTCCGGGAATGGAGCATGGGTCGAGGCCCACATCATCGGCAACACCGGGAATGGTGCTCCGGGAATGGAGCATGGGTCTAGGCCCACAACCACGACGCCTTGCGAATGAGGTTTAGCACACCAGGAATAGCGCTCCGAGAATGGAGCATGAGTCTAGGCCTACAAACACGATGCCTTGGGAATGAGTTTTAGCATGCCGGGAAGGCACTCCGAGAATGGAGTAAGGTTCGGAGGGGACCAGTGACCCCTCGGGAATAAAGTTTAGCATGCCGGGAATGGCGTTCCAGGAATGGAGCAAGGTTCGGAAGGGGACCAAGGATGCCTCGGGAATGAGGTTTAGCATGTCGGGAATGGCACTCTGGGAATGGAGCAAGGTTCAGAATGTGACCATAACTTATCAGCACAATTTGGGAAAAAAATCCCAGGGAACAAAGCCCACATTCGCTGGTTCGGGAACAAAGCCTCTTTTGCTGCTTTAGCTACAACAATAAATTACGCTTCTATTGTTGAATCAGCAACAGTCTCTTGTTTGGAAGATTTCCAGCTTACTGCTCCGTTGTTCAAACAAAATATGTACCTGTGGGACACAGATGTGGACGACGCTGTTCTAGGCTCACGGCCTAGTTGGGAGTACGAAATAGCCCACGGGGGAACTAAACCGGAGAAATAACATGGAGTCACCACCTGGTGTGAACTGGGAAAATGTTGATTTAACGCCGCTCACCCCTCGCAAGGGAAGACCATAAACCGTTGGTTTGGAATGGTCCCTTACTTATGCCACTTGTAATGAGATGATTTGTGCAATAAATTAACCGAATCTATGCAACATGTATGTTCAAAGGTATTCTATTCCTAAGTTTACATGCATAAAAATAAAACTCATATCTAAACTTACATATAACCTATATCTAAGTTTTCATGCTTTGAAAGTAAGTCATTATAAGGGAAAACATACAATTTCATAAGCACATTATATTCAGGGATACGAGAACGCAAGTAGATGACAATTACACAACCATGCATAAATGTAAAATGAAATAACGGAAAACATACAATTTCATAAACACATTATATTCATGGATACAGAAACGCAAGTAAACGACAATTACTCAAGCATGGATAATGAAGAGAAGCAATTAGATGTAAAATTGTAGGACACAGAACTTGGGCGACGCATGCTGTTCTAGACTCAGGGCCGAGTTGAGAGTACGGAGTAGTCCACAGGGAACTAAACAGGAGAATAATAGAGTCGCCACCCGGTGTGAACCGCGACAAAGATTTAAGGCCGCACTCACCCCTCGCAAGGGAAGACCTCAAACCGTTGGGTTCGGAATGGTCCCTTACTTATGTCATTGTGACGATATAATTTGTGCAATAGATCAACCATATCTACTCAATAATCCTGTTCAAAGGTCACTTAGATCTAATATGCTTCCGCTAAATAAATCATAATCTATGTTTGTATGCTTGAAAGTAAGTTTTTAAACAACAAACACGCAATATCACACATCGAACATATTGAGCCATCAAACCAAAATAAACAAGTAATCATTTAAACATGAATATAAACTAAACTAAACATCATGCATAACGAGTAAAGAAACAACATGCCTAAATAACGCAATCATGCTTTAAAACTAAATAACGATATTAAATTAAATCATGCTTAAAATAATAAATAAACAACCTATGAACTATTTCATGCTCAAATACAAATTTGGATGGAACGAAACATATGTCTCTTAAGTGGTACGTGGCGTTATATCCCGAGTACAACCGCACTACCGTCCATTCGGATTCGGCTACGAAATTTACGTCCGGGTTTCCATCCTATATACCACAAAAGGGAACACATGTCCCGTCCATCCAACAATCAAATCATGCCTTGCAATTATATATCAAAAATAAATAAAATAAAAATAAAGAAGATAAGTAAAAAGGTGCCCTCAGGTCTAACCTCTTTAGTCGATTTTTGGAAGTGCGTTCCAAGTCCGTTGGAAGGGCGAATGATCCAATACCTTTCCGATTTGTTTATTCAATGTTTTTCCTCGTTGTTTTGATGCTTGGGATGCTGTTTTAAGTCCGTTTCACTACTGCATTTCAGGTCGCTGTTTTGGTCGTTTAGCAAACTATTTTGGGTGATTTTGATGGCTTAGGGGGTTACGTTTTTAAGGTTTCTTAGGGAAACTTTATGGAGATTTTTGGGATGATTTCTAGGTGATTTTAGGGCTCTTTTTATGGCTTAACTAACTGCCAAAACGAACCAGAACAGTGAGCTAAGTTGCGGCAGTTCAAGGTGCAGTGGGGGCTTTTTTGGGGCTGTTTTAGGCGCACAATTGGGGCTGTATTTGGGGGGTGTTTTACGGAACTTGAGGGCTGTGAACAAGGCTTATTTTAGTGTGTTTTGGGGCGGTGGGTGGTGGCTAAAATTCGTAAATGGAGGGCTATGAAAAGAGGCTTGGGCGTGAAGGGTATTGATGAAGGGTGTGAAGGTGCGGCAATGGTAGGTTTCCTGGCTTGGTGGTGCGGCAATGGGGGCTTCAGTGGGATGCTTGGACGTGAAATGGAGGCTTAAGGGAGTGATTTAGGCGTGTGAAAGAGTTATATGAGCTAGGGTTGTGAATGGTGGTGAGGGGTCCGTTTTATAGGTAAAGGAGATGAGGCTTTCCTAATCCGATTAGGAATAGGATTTCTATTGATGGTGACATCTCCTTAATAAGGAATAGATCTCCTCATTTAGGATGGTGATTGGATTTGATTTGGTAAGGGATTTGATTTGATTTTTTTTAATTAGGGAGGGATTTTACAAGATTTAAGCATGTGATAAATGTGCATCTACCGAATTAAGGGCAATATTGGCGTGAATCTCCATCCATTGGGCGTGGGCTTGGTTTCTTGGGTTTGGTTTGGGTATTTTGTGTTTGGTTTGGGTTTGGTAGGTGGTCTGTGGGGGGTTTTGTGTCTTAGGTAAGCTTTGAAACTGAAGTCCAACAAGCAACCGAAGCTAAACAACTTATATAAAATCCAACAAAATTCCATTTTCCAACTTTACCCTTCCAACGTCCGTTTCCCGCGGCTTTCATGACTAAAGAGGTAGTGCCTCCATACGAGACTCATCATCGGGCTGATATGCAAAAATGTAATGCCTACAGTCACCCCCACTTTGATGGGACTTGTGCAGTGTGTTACAATGACAATTCCTATCAAAGTACGTGCAATGCATTTTTACTTACCTGGCTCGCCAGCTGCCACATGGTCTGCCTGCTGTGTTGAGTTGATATGATGTTGGGGTGCTTCGACCCCTGGTCCATTCCCGAACCGTTGATGTGATGATGTGATGAGGTCTATTCCCAAACCGTCACCGCGAGGTGGTCCATTCCCGAACCGATCTCCATTCCCGGAGTGTTACTGTGATGTGGTATGATGAGGTCCATTCCCGAACCGTCACCGTGTTGTGGTCCATTCCCGAACCGATCTCCATTCCCGGAGTGTTTCTGTGATGTGGTATGATGAGGTCCATTCCCAAACCGTCACCGTGTTGTGGTCCAATCCCGAACCGATCTCCATTCCTTAAGTGTTACTGTGATGTGGTGTGATGAGGTCCATTCCCGAACCATCACCGTGTTGTGGTCCATTCCCGAACCGATCTCCATTCCCGGAGTGCCATTCTCGAGCTGTCCATTCCCGGACTAAATCTCCATTCTCGGAGTGCCATTCCCGACGTGCTCATTCCTGAGCTGTCTATTCCCGGACTAAATCTCCATTCTCGGCGTGCCCTTTCCTGAGCTGTCCATTCCCGGACTAAATCCCTATTCCCGGAGTGCCATTCCCGGCGTGCCATTCTCGACGTGCTCATTCCCGAGTTGTCCGTTACGGACTCAATCTCCAGTCTCAGAGTGCCATTCCCGAACTGTCCATTCCCGGACTAAATCTCCATTCTCGGAGTGCTCATTCCCGAGCTCTCCATTCCCGGACTAAATCTCCATTCTCGAAGTGCCATTCCCGATGTGCCATTCTCGGCGTGCTCTTTCCCGAGCTGTCCATTCTCGGACTAAATCTCCATTCTCGGAGTGCCATTCCCGGTCGAAATTGATCTGAAGTAATATGGGCCTCGCCCCACGAATGCCATACCCGGTAGAAACTGATACTGATGTAATATGGGCCTCGCCCCCAGAATGCCATACCCGGTAAAAATTGATACTGAGGCCAATGATTCCTCTTAGCATGTTGAATTTCCTCTCTCGAGATAATCTTTGATAGCTAGATATATGATTACACCCAAATATGACTCGCGGTTATCGCAGTATAGCTGGGGTGTCGATTCCTCAGAGAGATGGTTACAATGAAACTGATTCACTCAATCAAGAACGTTTAGAAATAACTAATTTAAAGAAAAGATTAAATGTGATGTAAATTAAAAATTACGAAAGCTTTAAAGAATTTATTAATGGAGAGAAATAGCAAAGCGTCTTGGTTCTCTCTTGTACCTATTGCTTCTATTCCATTATTGATTCGTTTTATTACACAATTGAGGATTTCACGTCCCAAACCCCACAATTGGAGGATATTCAATTCTACTCAAATTAAAGTTCTACGGTAATTATTATTTTATCTTCTCTACGTGCCAATTAATAAAATATAGTTTTCAAATCAAAATAATCAAAAGAATAAAGAGAAGAATAAGATAATAATTATATTAAACGATTAAAATCATCCACGAATCAAATAATAAAATAAGAGAATAAAGTACAAGAGTTCGCCATTAGCTTCGCTTAGGAGATTAGTTTCGTATGCGAAGAAAGAAATAGTAGAGATGGATTGAAGGGACATCGTATGGATCATTATCAACGCTCCCTGAATTACTCACGGCCTATGCATGAAAATAATACACTGTGACTGTTCAAATCCCTACCACATGCACCAGTTCACTGGTTCTCGGCTCTCTCCACTGCTTGCTTCTCGGCAATGCTCTTTTTTTTTTTCAATTATGCGCAGTGGCCTCCTTCACGTAGTCTCTCGACCTGAAGCTTTTTCCGTTCCTTCAATCATGTGCATATCCCTTTGAATTTATTTGTTGTTTATGCGCATAGGGAGCTGCTTCACAAGCAGCCTGGAACCTTACGTATGGAGCTAGTGATTTTCACGCCCCAACTGCCTTTATATAACATAAATTATTTAAACCTAATATTATTTGACTTGGGCCCACATGTCTTTTCTTCTTGTCAAGCCACTTCAGCTTTTATTTAGTCTTGCAACTCATTCTCTCTTGCATGGCCCACGTGAATCTTGGCTTCTCTCTCCACTTTTGGTGCATTCATGCTGGAACTTTGTTTTTGGTCAATAATGTCATGCAAACTTCCTCTTTTAAATTGTTTTTTCTCTCACAAGTTCATGCCTTCGGCCCCACTCTTATTTCTTTCTTTCTTTCTTGTTTATTGTTGCGTCTCACGTGGCATGTTCTTCAAATCACTTGCTTTCTTATTATCTTTGGTCAAAATGGTCCCACTTTGTTCATGCCTTGGTTTTGCCCATTTGAATGTCTCCAATTCCTAAAATAACAAAGAGAAACAAAAATTACTAAACTAACATAAATAATAAACATTTTCTAAATTAATAAAATAATAAAAATCATATAATAAAATATAAAATATATTACTAAATACTTAACAATAAACCCGAATAAGTGCCGTTTCAAAGTACATTTTCACGCACTTATCACAACCCCCAACCAGCTTATTGCTAGTCCCTGGCAATTCAAGCGTAAAAATAAAAAAAAAACTAAATAACAAAATAAATACTATCTAAGCCACTTTCGTAGGGATCACGATTGCATTTAGCGTATGCAACAAGCCTTTAAACCCCTAGGTGTCCCTAGTGGACGAGTTATAGTCTCGTGAGGGCTTACAGCGACGACACCTACAAACGTCATTCAAAACACACAATCATGCAAAAATAAAAATTAAATAGTCCCAATAGTTTAACATAATTTTGTCCTCAAAGAATGCATAGTAATGAAATTAAAGAACCTTTAAAGTACTCAACGTAACTCAAATCTAAGTCTTTGAATGAATCATCTAAGCTAGACTCAAAGTGTGTGTGTGCTAAGGTTCATTCACAGCTTTATTCCCAAGTAAGCCAACTCAATGATTTCGTTTAAACATTGAGATCGATGGGTCAAACCAACTTAGATATCTCAATTAAGCTCAGTAATTGCTTTTTTGTGCTCAATATGGTTTGATATCTCTTTTTTCCTTTGTCTCTCTTTTCAGTTTCTTCTTTTTGAATTTTTTTTTTTTTTTTTTTTAAACACACCTACCTTTACGGTAGCATTTCTCCTCATGGTGGTCCTAATACTCGCCCATGGGTAGCTTCACGCTTATCCTTTATAGGTGGTTTATTTTCTTTCTTTCGAGACTTTTTCTTTTATTTTCAACCATACCACACGTCATAACACAAGCAAATCAGGATAGACATCTAAGAAAATGGTCATTCATCGACATGCAATTTCTTCAACTAGTCACCTTGATAACTACTCAGGCTTTCACTGCTAAAAACCCATAATTAAGTGCTTACGAGTCTAACATAGATAAATTACTCAAAGCATCAGATAAAAGTGCATTAAAGGACTTATCGTTTCTAAGATTTCATCCTAAAAAAAACAATATCATCATTGGACTTATGTTTTACTATCAAGGACTAAAAATAAAACAAAACAATTTTTTTTTATAGATAATAATAAAATGTATTTATGACAGGTATTATCATGAGCAAGTATACACCCCCACACTTAAAACTTGCATTGTCCTCAATGTAAGATAAATATAAAGAAAAAGGATTAATGAACAACACTACCAGGCGAGGAGTTGATCAGGTTCCTGCTGGCGAGACTTTAGTTATGTGGCTGTGTAGGTTGTGCTAACTCCTGCATAAATACTCATGCAAACAGAAAAAATAAACATGCAGTTAGCACACAATAGTATAAAGCTAAAATATACAGGAACTGATTTACTTAAACAAAGACGTTAACGGTAACTTAAATAAAACGATAAAAATTGGTAATTAAATTAAAGATAAATAAAATAATGAACAGATATTAAAAGATAACAGCAGAGAGATATGACAAAGCTTCGAGAATCCCTCTTGCATCGAACTCTTTATTAAGTTATTGATTCCTATTATTACACAATTGAAGGTTTCACATCCCAAACCAACAACCGGAAAATATTCAATTCTACGCATGATGAATTCTAAGGTAATTAATGATTATTTTCTCTATGTTAACAGCATACAAAAGCCATCAATACGAGCTATCTAACGTCGACAATATACCCTCAGGCAATACTGCAGCAGAAGACCAACACGCAAAACAACTTTACCAGTCACAATTAAATTCGCAAACCACACATAGAAGAAGCATGACTGGATCTATATGGGATTTGACAAAATATAATTTCTGGATTAATAAATCGGAAAATAATAGAAAACAATAAACATTAATTTTATTAAACGATAAAAAGGTTCGTAGGAATTAAAAACATAAATAATAAAATCCAACACAAGAGTTCATCCCTAACTTTCCCTAGGGGATTAGTTCCCTATAAAAGAAATAAAAATAACCCGGGATTGGAGAGAATTATTGTTCTGAATCATCACGGCACTGTGTCCCGACATTGCGCTTTGATTTCTTCTCTACTCTCGACCTCTAGGACTCTCGGCTTCCTGCTTCGAATCGGCAGCTTCTGTTCTTTTTCTTCTGCGCAGGCTGCGTGAGCGCAGCCTTTTTGCGTTTTTCACGTCCTCAAGCTTTCTTCTTCTCTCTCACTCAGTTTTGCATGCTTTTATAGCATGAAATATCTAACCTAGTACAAGAACGTGGGCCCACTCTTACTATTGACTTTGGTCAAAGTTTATTGACTCTCTCTTTATCATACACGCCACCTGCTCTTTTCAATATTACTTATTTTGTAAAATCCAACATCAAGCTATGGCCCCACATTTTCACTCTCATTATTTTCAACCCTTGGTCAACAATGGTGACTATGTCTTTCTTTTCTCTTTTTGTCCTTCTATTCACGCCACTCTTCATTTCTTCAAATGGCACCGTGGCGCCTCACTCCCTGGATTTTGTATGGGATTGTGGCGCCGCAGCGGTAATTCAATTTTTGCTTTTTGCGTTCTCGGCTTCTGTGTGCGTCCTATGCATCCCTAAACACTTGCAATTGTCCCCGGATCCATGTATTAATAGTCCTACAAATAAAAATCACTAAATTAGTTTAAGTAATAAATATTTCTAAATTTATATAACAATAGAAATTATGTAATAAAATATAAAATATATAACTAAATACTTAACAATAAACCTATATAAGTGATGTTTTAAAGTATATTTTCATGCACTTATCAATATATATTCGTCCTCAACGAATGCTTTTGCATCAAAGCCAGAGAATCTTCAAAGTACTCGATATGCTCAACTCCGATCGTCTGAATAGGTGATCTGAACTAGACTCCTAGTGTGTTTGTGCCAAGGATCTCTCGCAGCTTATTCCTTAAGCAAGCCAATTTGACGATTTCTTCTCTGCTCTCGGCCTTTAGGACTCTCGGCTTCCTGCTTCCAATCGGCAGCTTCTATTCTTTTTCTTCTGCGCAGGCTGCGTGAGCGCAACCTTTTTACATTTTTCACGTCCTCAAGCTTTCTTCTTCTCTCTCACGCAGTTTTGCATGCTTTTATAGCATGAAATATCTAACCTATTACAGGAACGTGGGCCCACTCTTACTATTGACTTTGGTCAAAGTTTATTGACTCTCTCTTTATCATACACGCCACCTGCTCTTTTCAATATTGCTTATTTTGTTAAATCAATCATCAAGCTAGGGTCCCACGTTTTCACTCTCATTATTTTCAACCCTTGGTTCACAATGGTGGCTAGGTCTTTCTTTTCTCTTTTGTCCTTCTATTCACGCCACTCTTCATTTCTTCAAATGGCACCGTGGCGCCTCACTCCCTGGATTTTGTATGGGATTGTGGCACCGCAGCGCCAATTCAATTTTTGCTCTTCGCATTCTCGGCTCCCGTGTGTGTCCTATGCATCCCTAAACACTTGTAATTGTCCCCGGATCCATGTATTAATAGTCCTACAAATATAAATCACTAAATTAGTTTAAGTAATAAATATTTCTAAAGTAATATAACAATAGAAATTATGTAATAAAATATAAAATATATAACTAAATACTTAACAATAAACCTATATAAGTGATGTTTTAAAGTACATTTTCATGCACTTATCACAACCCCCAACCAGCTTATTGCTAGTCCCTAGCAATTCAAGTGTAAATTAAAATGAAAATTAAATAAATAAAAACTATCTAAGCCACTTTCGTAGGGATCACGATTGCATTTAGCTCATGCAACGACCCTTTAAACCCCTTGGTGTCCCTAGTGGACGAGTTATAGTCTCGTGAGGGCTTACAGCGACGACACCCACAAACGTCATTCAAAACATAATCATGCAAAAATAAAAATTAAATAGTCCCAATAGTTTCACATAATTTTGTCCTCAGAGAATGCATAGTAATGAAACCAAAGAACCTTCAAAGTAATCAACGTAACTCAAATATAAGTCTTTGAATAAATCATCTAGGCTAGACTCAAACTGTGTGTGTGCTAAGGTTCATTCACATCTTTATTCCCAGGTAGGCCAACTAACTAATTTCGCTTAAAAATCGGGATCGATGGGTCAAACCAACCTAGATATCTCAATTAAGCTCTGTAATTTCTTTTATGTGCTCAATATTGTATGATTTCTTTTCTTTTCTTTGGTCTCTCTTTTCATTTCCTTTCTTTTTACAATTCCCTTTTTTTGAAACACACCTACCCTTTAAGGTAGCATTTCTCCTCATGGTGGTCCTAATACTCGCCCATGGGTAGCTTCACACTTATCGATTATAGGTGGTTTATTTTCTTTTTTCAGAGACTTTTCTTTTATTTTCAACCATACTATATGTCATAACACAAGCAAATCAAAGAGACATCTTAAGCAAACGGTCATTCATCGACATGCAATTTCTTTAACTAGTCACTTTGTTAACTACTCAGGCTTTCACTGCTAAAAACCATAATTAAGTGCTTACGAGCCTAACATAGATAAACTACTCAAATCATCAGATAAAAGTGCATTAAAGGACTTATCGTTTCTAAGATTTCATCCTAAAACAAACAATATTATCATTGGACTTATGTTTACTATCAAGGACTAAAAACAAAACAAAACAAAACAAAATAATAATTTTTTTTTAAGATAATAATTAAATGTATTTATGATAGGTATTATCATGCGCATGCATACACCCCCACACTTAAAACTTGCATTGTCCTCAATGTAAAATAAATAAAAAGAAAAAGGATTAAGGAACAACACTACCAGGCGAGGAGTTGATCAGGTTCCTGCTGGTGAGACTTTAGTTATGTGATTGTGTAGGTTGTGCTAACTCCTACATAAACACTCTTGCAAACAAAAAAAATAAACATACAATTAGCATACAATAATATAAAACTAAAATAAATAAAATAAAATAAACGTAGATGCAATGGTTGCCTCCCCGCTAGTGCTAAGTTTAACGTCTTCAGCCAGACGCAAACACTAGAGTTGTCATGGTGGTTTCCATCTAGCGTACCGATGAAGGCTTGAGAGAGAATGTTTGTCTAGCTGTGGCAGTTTATCCATTGATTCTCCAAGGTCCGAGGATTGAAATTTGGTACTGCACATAAGGAAAGATTCGCTTAATGTTCTTTTTAATCTCACATGTAACATCTTTAATTGAGTATTTACTCTCATTTTCCTCATTTTTTGGTTCTTTGGGACCAGTTTCAGTTCAGGGGGATTTGAGTCAGGTTGTAGAGACGTTGTTCTTGGTAGGACTGTTTCTAGCATGTATGAGTAATGACACTCACCCTCACTCTGTGGTTGTTTCTCGAGATGAAAACTATTAAGTGCTTGAGAAAAGGGTACCCTAACTGGGAAATGTGACACTTGTTCTACCTGATATGTGTTAACACTATTATCCTTAGGGTTACCTATAGCGTTGGAAGTATTCTACATCCCTACCTCTTCACCGCTCCTAGTGGTTATGACATTAACACCTCTTATACTGGATACCTCTTGACCAGCCTGTGCCATGTGTTGCCCTTGTGGATTTGGTTGAGTCTGAGATGAGAATTTTCCTTGTTCTTGCACACTCAGGATATTAGTCAATTTAGAGATTTGACTCTTAATTTCCATTTGGTCTTCAGCTACCTGAACTATCAACGACTCAATCCTATGATTGGTTTTGCTCTGGATTTCTACAAATGCATGCCAGGTATCCTCTAAATAATTTCTAGGAACGGTAGGTGTGTAATACTGTGGGGTACTGTAACTCCTAGTTTGTGGTGTCTGGGTAGGTTGATAAGACTCTTGCCTCCAACTAACATTGGGATGGCTCCGCCAACTAGGATTATAGGTATCTGGATATGGTGTATAAGGCTTCTGGTACATCCCTAAAGTATTGTAGTTTTCCTTATTTACACCCCTCATCTCTCCGTACACGGGACACTCTTGGGATTCTAGCTGGGCTACTGAATGTATTGTCTTGCTGTCTTTGGCTATTAAGGCTCCTATCTGTCTAGTTAACAGCTCAACTTGTGTCTTAAGGCTATCATCTTCCTTAAAGTGTTGTAAGCTTCTACTAGAATAAATGTGTGTTATATCAGTGCTATCTACGACATTGGGTCCAGTCCAAGTATGTGATTTCTTAGCTAGGTCATCGAAATACTCAAGTGCCTATCAGGGTCCTTTTGAAAGAACTCACCATTGCACATTGTCTCCACGAATTGGCGCTCCCTAGGTGTCAATCCATCATAGAAGTAACTGACTAAACGCCAACTCTCAAATCCATGGTAAGGGCAACTAGCTAACAACTCCTTATACCGCTCCCACATTTGATAAAGGGTCTCGCTGTCTCTCTGAGAGAAGGTAGAGATTTTTCTTTTCAGGGCATCTGTCTTATGGTGTGGGAAGTATTTGTCAAAGAATGCATGGGTCATCTCACCCCACGATCCTATTGACCTAGGTCTTAAAGAGTACAACCAGCTCTTAGCTCTATCCTTAAGGGCAAAGGGGAAGAACTTAAGTCTAATGGTGTCAGTGGTTCCAAACCGGTCATGGAAGGTCGCTTTACCTCTTCAAACTCTCTAATATGCACGTAAGGATTTTCGCTCTCTAAACCGTGAAAAGTTGGAAGATACTGTATCATTCCAGGCCTAAAGTCTATATGTGGTGCATTAGGTGGAAACATGATGCACGAAGGTGTAGCTGTGCGAGTAGGGTGGCGGTACTCTTCAAGAGTCCTCCTAGGTGGTCTCTCGTATTCACTCATATTATATGCGCTAGACGCGGATGGTGTAGAAAAAGGATTTTCAAATATGTTCTCAGAATCTGAGCTTTCTTCCTCAGTCCTAAAAAATCTACCAAATATATCCCTACGTCTAGACATGTAATTGAAGCTCAATTAATATGAGAAATAAAATAAAAATAAACAAATAAATAAATAAAAACAAAAAATAAACTAAAACTTAAAATCTAACTAAACTAAAACAGAAATAAAACAACTAAAATAAATACTAAAGTAAAAGGCTAGAAAAAAAAATAAAAATAAAATTAAAAATGAAATTAAAAATAAAAATAAAATAGAATGCTGATAATAAAAAAAAGAGAACGAAGTTACCGCTTCGTTATTGACTAAGCAAACCTGGTCCTTTTGCTTGTAAACCGTCTCCCCGGCAACATCGCCAAATTTTGATTACGCCCAAATATGACTCGCGGTTATCGCAGTACAGTTGGGGTGTCGATTCCACAGAGAGATAGTTACAGGAACTGATTTACTTAAACAAAGACGTTAACGGTAACTTAATAAATAAAACGATAAAAATTGGTAATTAAATTAAAGATAAATAAAATAATGAACAAATATTAAAAGATAACAGCAGAGAGATATGACAAAGCTTCGAGAATCCCTCTTGCATCGAACTCTTTATTATGTTATTGATTCCTATTATTACACAATTGAAGGTTTCACATCCCAAACCAACAACCGGAAAATATTCAATTCTACGCATGACCGGAAAATATTCAATTCTACGCATGATGAATTCTAAGGTAATTAATGATTATTTTCTCTATGTTAACAGCATACAAAAGCCATCGTTACGAGCTATCTAACGTCGACAATATACCCTCAGGCAATACTGCAGCAGAAGACCAACACGCAAAACAACTTTACCAGTCACAAATAAATTCGCAAACCACACATAAAAGAAGCATGACTGGATCTATATGGGAATTGACAAAATATAATTTCTGGATTAATAAATCGGAAAATAATAGAAAACAATAAACATTAATTTTATTAAACGATAAAAAGGTTCGTAGGAATTAAAAACATAAATAATAAATTCCAACACAAGAGTTCATCCCTAACTTTCCCTAGGGGATTAGTTCCCCATAAAAGAAATAAAAATAACCCGGGATTGGAGAGAATTAAAATCCAACACAAGAGTTCATCCCTAACTTTCTCTAGGACTCTCGGCTTCCTGCTTCCAATCGGCAGCTTCTGTTCTTTTTCTTCTGCGCAGGCTGCGTGAGCGCAGCCTTTTTGCGTTTTTCACATCCTCAAGCTTTCTTCTTCTCTCTCACTCAGTTTTGCATGCTTTTATAGCATGAAATATCTAACCTAGTACAAGAACGTGGGCCCACTCTTACTATTGACTTTGGTCAAAGTTTATTGACTCTCTCTTTATCATACACGCCACCTGCTCTTTTCAATATTACTTATTTTGTAAAATCCAACATCAAGCTAGGGCCCCACGTTTTCACTCTCATTATTTTCAACCCTTGGTCAACAATGGTGACTATGTCTTTCTTTTCTCTTTTTGTCCTTCTATTCACGCCACTCTTCATTTCTTCAAATGGCACCGTGGCGTCACTCCCTGGATTTTGTATGGGATTGTGGCGCCGCAGCGCTAATTCAATTTTTTTTTTTCGCGTTCTCGGCTTCTGTGTGCGTCCTATGCATCCCTAAACACTTGCAATTGTCCCCGATCCATGTATTAATAGTCCTACAAATAAAAATCACTAAATTAGTTTAAGTAATAAATATTTCTAATTTATATAACAATAGAAATTATGTAATAAAATATAAAATATATAACTAAATACTTAACAATAAACCTATATAAGTGATGTTTTAAAGTATATTTTCATGCACTTATCAATATATATTCATCCTCAACGAATGCTTTTGCATCAAAGCCAGAGAATCTTCAAAGTACTTGATATGCTCAACTCCGATCGTCTGAATAGGTGATCTGAACTAGACTCCTAGTGTGTGTGTGCCAAGGATCTCTCGCAGCTTATTCCTTAAGCAAGCCAATTTGACGATTTCGTCTCGGAGAATCGGACCAGTGGGTCTAACCAATCTGAATGTCTTAATCACATTCTGTGATTACTTCAGCATACTCAACATGATATGGTCTCTTACATTTTGCTATTGTCCATTTCTTTTCATTCTTTTCACTCTTTCTCTTTTTCTTTTTCTTTTTTCTTTTTCTCTTTTTCTTTTCTTGGCACACCTACCCTTTAAGGTAGCATTTCTCCTAATGGTGGTCCTAATACTCGCCCATGGGTAACTTCACGCTTATCGGTTATAGGCGGCCTGTTTTTTTCCTTTTTTCTTTTTATTGCAGAGACTTTTCTTTTCTTTCTTGACCACATCATGTATCGTAGCATACGTAATCCAGGGTAGGCATCCAATCAAACGGTCATTCACTGATCCACCATCTCTTCAACTAGTCATCTCATCAACCACTCAGGCTTCCACTATTGAGATCCCGTATTCAAGTGCTTCATTAGTGTAATCAAGATCCGTCTACTCAACATACCGGTGGAGAACATTTCTCGCACTTATCGTTTCTAAGGCTCCTTCCTGTAGCACACAATGTCATCACTGTACATACAATCTACTAATCAAAGACTTTTCTCTCACTCTTATTTTTTTCACTCACTCACTCACTCACTCCAAGGAATTCTTCCTCTCTGCTGCTGACAATGTGGGCTTCGCCCCCCGGGATCCATACCCGAACTCAAACTTAAAATGGACTTCAGCCCTCAAATCACCATCTGAATCTTAACACCGATGTGGACCTCAGCCCTAGGACTTCTACCCAACTTCAATATAGTGCTTTCTCCATTTCTGATATAGTTTATCTCTACTACTTTCTCTCTCTTTTCTGTCTCTGACACCTGTGAATACAAAACACAAAAAAAAAAACACGCAAAAAAATACAATAATGGGTTATATGTATGTATGCATGCATGAGGTTTCTTTATCCCGTCGGGTTAGGTCTTCTGTGGGTAACTGTCCAGTCTTCTGTCCCTCAGGCAAAATACAGCTTCAATCTGTCAACATTGATCGGCACAGTGAACTCATTCCCTTCCAAGTCCGACAGTCTCACTGCTCAATTTCCCATTACTTCTGAACAATAACGGTCCTTGCCAATTCGGTCTGAACTTCCTTCTTGGGTCTGTCGTCGACGGCTTCAACTGCTTAAGTACCAGATCACCTTTCTTGATCTTGGTAGGATGCACCTTCTTATTAAATGCTCGAGCCAACCTCTTCTGATATATCTGCATATGGTGCAAGGACTTCATCCTCTTCTCATCCATCAATGGCAACTGCTCAAACCTCTGCGAGGTCCACTCCTGTTCAGGCAATTCTGCTTCTGCTAGTACCCGCATGGACTGTATCTCAACCACCACCCGCAGTACCACTTCCATTCCATAGACCAAGGAGTAAAGCGTAGCTCCTGTTGTTTTTCTCACAGATGTTTTACACCCCCACAAGACATATGGCAGTTTATCGGCCCAATCCTTGTAATTCTCAATCATCTTTGCCAAGATCGTCTTCATCGACTTAATTGCTGCCTCGACTGCCCCAATAGCCTGCGGCCGTAATGAGAACTTGTATGGCTTATTCCATAACTTGTAGCATTACCTTGGTGGTGGTGAATTACTTACTGATAATTCGATCCCCTGAAATTGAACTCCATTATCCGTTACCACATGATGCGCATACATACCGACAAATAAGATTCCGAGCTATAAACTTCACCATCTGCTTTGCTGTAACATTAGGGAATGATTCGGCTTCTACCCACTTTGAGAAGTAGTCCACGGCCACTACTATAAAGCGATGCCCATTCGATGCATTCGGTCGAATATCTCCGATCATATCAATTCCCCACGCTGAGAAGGGCCATGGCTCTGACAGCCCATGTAATTCTGTGTGCGGCAAGGGATTCAAATTGTCGTGTGCTTGACAATCATGACAGTGCTTCACCAGTTTCGCACAATCAGATTCCATGTTTGACCAATAGAAACCTTGCCTCACAATCTTGCGAGACAAGTTCAATCCATTCATATGCGGCCCACATACTCCCGCATGTACTTCTTCCATCACCTTTTGAGCTTCTTCTCTCTTCAAGCATTTTAGCTGAATCCTATTTGCCTGCCTCTTGTAGAGTTCTCCTTCAGACTCACATACTGAGAAGCTAACTTCTGAATGGCCACTCGGTCTTTTCTGCTTGCTTCCTCTGGGAATGCCCCACGCTACAAATACTTCTGTATATCATAATAACAAGGCCTCCCATCATTGACCTCTACTTCCAATATTCTCTCAATCTCATAGGCTGGCTTGCTTGCTGTTGTCAACACATGCGGTCTCATCACCAGCTTCAACCATTCTTCCTTCAGTTCCCATTCTCATTGCATCTGTCGGATCACCAGCATTGAATCTCCGTAGACTTCCATATTCTTAGCTCTCAAGGCTATCAATGCCGTCAATCCGAATGCACATGCTTCATACTCAGCCATGTTATTAGTCACCCCGAATCTTGTCCATAGGTAGGGTTTCTCCCTCATGGGTTACTATTACAATCCCGATTCCTGCTCCTTTGCAATTCACTGCTCCATCAAAGTACATCTCCCATCCCTGGACTGCTATAGCTTGGATTTCCTAGTCGGGGAACTCAAACTTATAAGGATCTCTTTCAACAGGTTGTAGTGCCAGGAATTCTGCCACGGCTTGCCCTTTGATTGCCTTGGAGGTGAGGTATTCGATGTCAAATTCAGTCAGCAGCACTAACCATCTGCCCAACTTCCCAACCAGCGAGGTTACTGAGTGCAAGTACTTCAAAGGATTCTCTTTTGCTATTACTTCGATCTTGTAAGATTGGAAGTAGTGGCGCAACTTTCTGGATGCCCATATTACTGCTAAAAAAATCTTATCCACCTCTTGATAATGAGCTTTGTACGGAAGCAGTTTCTTGCTGAGGTAGTAGACGACATGTTCCACTCCCATCTCATCGGCTTGTACCATCATCGCCCCCAGGGCTTCGGGCTCAATTGCCAGATATAGTATCAATGGTTTCCCTTGTCTCGGAGTTTTCAGAACGGGAGGCTTCACCAAATACTCTCTGATCTTATCGAAAGCTTCATGATACTGCTCGTTCCACTTTACCGGTTGATCTTTCCTCAACAACTTGAAGATGGGCTCACATACTAATGTCAGCTTGGCAATGAACCGACTAATATACTAGATTTTCCCAATGAATGCTCTAACTTTTTCCAAACCCAACGGGTATCTATGATGGCTTTTAAGACACAAGGGTTAACATGATGCATGTATGCATGAGATGTATGCGATGCATGGAATATATAGGTCGGCCCATTATCATTTTAAAGTATTCAACCACACCATTGCGTGGTGCCAACTTGTCCCAATTGAAAAGGCCCAACAGGTTTGTACTTTGCGATGATATAGCTAAATGATTTCAAATGATAAGAGGCCCATTCACAAAATGACCCACCGGCATTTTAGAAGCTTTTGGCTCAACTGTCAAAGAACACGAACCCGTCCCAGTTTAAATGGCCCAACAAGTTCACATCTTTTGACAAAAGTCTAACTGGATCAAAATGACGGCGGTCCAACACATTAATATAAAATAAATAACTTCTACTGGTTCTTTATGGCTAAGATTCACGAGTGGGTTCACGAGGCGCGGACAAAGGCTTTCGATGATGAAGTTTGCCCACAACTAGGACTCCCCACTCAAGGGTTCAAGTGACCAAGTGAGCGCGCCTTTTTTACACCTTACTGTACGTGCCAACGAGTTACGGTGTGTGACTAATTGTCGAATGGATTTCCCGTTGTAGATTCCCCAGAGGGAGGGTGGAGCGAGGCTCTCTTAAGTACCAAAGCCTCTTAGGCTCTTATTGCTTGGTGACATGAATAAACAACGGGTCCTCCAAACTAGTCTATCACAACAAGCTACATGTAATGATCATCTAGGTGCCTTCACAGCTTTTCCTCGAAAGGTAGTGAATGAAGGAAGACACCCAACCATCACCTAGCTTCAACTAAGCCTTTGATTAACCTCCTCAACCCACTACAGACACGGTAAACTAATGCACAAATTATACACAACATAAGACATGATTTCGAGGCCGATTCTCTATCCACAGTGGAGTGGCCATACTGTAGGACACATAACTAGGGAAACACATGCTGTAGCCACCGGTGTGAACCGGGATAAAGATTTAAGGCCGCACTCACCCCTCGCAAGGGAATACCTCAAAACATTGGGTTCGGAATGGTCCCTTACTTATGTCATTGTGATGATATAATTTGTGCAATAAATCGATCGCATCTACTCCATAATCATGTTCAAAGGTCATTTAGATCTAATATGCTTCCGCTAAATAAATCCTAACCTAAGTTTGCATGCTTGAAAGTAAGTCTTTAAACAACAAACACGCAATATCACACATCGAACATATTGAGCCATCAAACCAACATAAACAAATAATCATTTAAACATGAATATAAACTAAACTAAACATCATGCATAACGAGTAAAGAAACAACATGCCTAAATAACGTAATCATACTTTAAAACTAAATAACGAAATTAAATTAAATCATGCTTAAAACAATAAATAAACAACCTATGAACTATGTCATGCTCAAATAAAATTTTGGATGGAACGAAACATATGTCTCTTAAGTGGTACGTGGCATTGTATCCCGAGTACAAACCGCACTACCGTCCATTCGGATTCGGCTACGGAATTTACGTCCGGGTTTCCATCATTATACCACAAAATGGAACACATCTCCCGTCCATCCACAATCAAATCATGCCTTGCAATTATATATCAAAAATAAATAAAATAAAAATAAAGAAGATAAGTAAAAAGGTGCCCTCAGGTCTAACCTCTTTAGTCGATTTTTGGAAGTGCGTTCCAAGTCCGTTGGAAGGGCGAATGATCCAATACCTTTCCGATTTGTTTACTCAATGTTTTCCTTGTGTGTTTTGATGCTTGGGATGCTGTTTTAAGTCCGTTTCACTGCCGTTTCACTGCTGCATTTCAGATCGCTATTTCGGTCGTTTAGCGGACTGTTTTGGGTGATTTTGATGGCTTAGGGGGTTGCATTTTTAAGGGTTTCTTAGGGAAAATTTATGGAGATTTTTGGGATGGTTTCTAGGTGATTTTAGGGCTGTTTTTCTGGCTTAACTCACTGGCAAAACGAACCAGAACAGTGAGCTAAGTTGCGGCAGTTCAAGGTGCAGTTGGGGCTTTTTTGGGGATGTTTTGGGCGCACGATTGGGGCTGTATTTGGGGGGGGGTTTTGCGGCACTTGAGGGCTGTGAACAAGGCTTATTTTAGTGTGTTTTGGGGCTGTTGATGATGGCTAAAATTCGGCGATGGAGGGCTATGAAAAGAGGCTTGGACGTGAAGGGTATTGATGAAGGCTGTGAAGGTGCGGCAATGGTAGGTTTCCTGGCTTGGTTGTGCGGCAATTGGGGCTTCAATGGGATGCTTGGACGTGCAATGGAGGCTTAAGTGAGTGCTTTAGGCTTGTGAAAGAGGTATATGAGCTAGGGTTGTGAATGGTGGTGAGGGGTCCTTTTTTATAGGCAAATGAGATGAGGCTTTCCTAATCCGATTAGGAATAGGATTTATATTGATGGTGACATCTCCTTAATAAGGAATAGATCTCCTTATTTAGGATGGTGATTGGATTTGATTTGGTAAGGGATTTGATTTGATTTTTCTTAATTATGGAGGGATTTTACAAGATTTAAGCATGTGATAAATGTGCATCTACCTAATTAAGGGCAATATGGGCGTGAATCTCCATCCATTGGGCGTGGGCTTGGTTTCTTGGGTTTGGTTTGGGTATTTTGTGTTTGGTTTGGGTTTGGTAGGTAGTCTGTGGGGGTTTTGGGCCTTAGGTAAGCTTTGAAACGGAAGTCCAACAAGCAACCGAAGCTAAACAACTTATATAAAATCCAACAAAATTCCATTTTCCAACTTTACCCTTCCAACGTCCGTTTCCCGCGGCTTTCATGACTAAAGAGGTAGTGCCTCCATACGAGACTCATCATCGGGCTGATATACAAAAATGCAATGCCTACAAAATACAAAGAGATAATTCAAGAGGTAATTGTACATTGAAATAAATGTGCAATGATGTGATACAGAAATGCAAATAATGGAATAATTAGTGGCGCAGTGAAGTATCGTGGTAAAGGTAACCTTTTAGGCTTTCCTTCCCTTAAATAGAGAACCTTTAGGCCAACGTAATAAGCCCATGCGCGTTACATTATGATGCATGATTAAGCAAGGAGATGGCATACAACAAGCAAATAATGGAATAATAAAATGCGCGGCGAAACGTCGTGGAAAAGGTAGCAAATACTGATGTGGGCCTCGACCCCCAACTGATACTGATAATGTGGGCCTCGCCCCAAGTTGATACTGATAATGTGGGCCTCGTCCCCAAGTTGAAACTGATATGGGCCTCGACCCCAAACTGATACTGATAATATGGGCCTTGCCCCCAAACTGACACTGATAATGTGGTCCTAACCCCCAAGTTGATACTGATGTGGGCCTCGACCCCAAACTGATACTGATAATCCCAAGTTGATACTAATATATGTCTCGAACCGACGTTGATACTGATGTGGGCCTCACCCCTAAGTTTATAATGATGTGATGGTTCATTTCAACATATTGTACAGCCTCTCACTAGATAATCCTGATAGTGAAACATATTTTCGTCCTCAACGGATGCTTCGCGTCGAAAGAAGATGACCTTCAAAGTACTTAATACACTCAGATTCGCTCGTCTGGATGAGTGATTTGAACTAGACTCATAGTGTGTGTGTGCCAAGGCTCTTTCGCACCTTCATCCTTAAGTAAGCCAACTTGATGATTTTATCTCGGAGAATCGGATTGATGAGTCTAACCAACCTAGATGTCTCCATCATATAATGTGATTACTTCATCATACTCAACATGATATTGTTTTCTTCTTTTTTCTCTTGTCTCTTTCTTTTCATTTTGAATTTTCTTTTTCTTTTTCTTTTTTTCTTTCTATCTCTTTTTCTCATTTCTTTCTTTTTCTTTCTTTGACACACATACCCTTTAAGGTAGCATTTCTCCTCATGGTGGTCATAATACTCGCCCATGGGTAGCTTCATGCTTATCGGTTATAGGCGGTCTATTTTTTTTTGCATCGCATAGACTTTTTATTTATTTCCAACCATATTATATATCGTAGCATAAGTAAACCAAGGTGGACATCCAGGCAAACGGTCATTCACTGATCCACCATCTCTTCAACTAGTCATCTCGCCAACCACTCAGGCTTCTACTGTTGAGATCCCGTAATCGAGTGCTCGTGAGTCCAGCCGAGATTAATCCATTCAGAGTACCGGATGAGAGCACATCTCATACTTTATCATTTCTAAAGTTTCTCCCTACAGGAAACAGCATCATCACCGGACTTATGCTTAACTATCAAAGACTTCTCTTTTTTTTTTCCACTCACTCACTCCACTTGATTTCTTCTTTTCAAATGCCGAAAATGTGGGCTTTGCCCCATGGGATTCCATCCCGAAACTTACACTGATATAGGCCTTACCTTGGGATTCCTCCCCGAAACTGATTCTGATTCATTCCTGAAACTGAAATTGATTCATTCCTGAAACTGACATTGATTCATTCTTGAAACAGAAACTGATTCATTCTTGAAACTGACACTGATTCATTCCCGAAACTGTACTGTTGTTGTTTCTGATTGGCTTGCCTTGCCGCTTTCTCTTTTTATTCTTTGAAACCTGTGAATACAAAACAAAACAAACATAAAAAGAATGCAAAGTACGTTATATGTATGCATGCATGTATGAATGAATTTCCTATTCCATTGGGTTAGGTCTTCCGCTAATTTCTTTGGTGACTGCTCGGACTTCTCTTCCGCAAGCAAAATACTGCTTCAATCTATCCACATCGATCGGCTCGGTGAACTCGTTCCCTTCCAAATCTGACAGTCGCACTGCCCCGTTTCCCATTACTGAATGGCTATCATGTCTTTTCTGCTTTGATTCTTCGATGATTCCCCATGTTCTAAACATCGCTGAGTATCATAGTACCATGGTTGAATACTTTAGTCAAACATACTCATGTTGTAGGTTGAAAGGAAGAGACTCAGGCAAGTAAACGAAATGGACGTCTTTATTATCATTAAGAAAATGTTGGAACAAGTAGACAAAACCAATGTCTTTATAAAAAAATGCAAGATCAAATAAATTAGGGAGAACAACTTCATCATCCACGACATCTCCTTCTTCATTGGCCTATGGTTCTTCACTGTCGTCATCCCATATCCTAATGCAAGAAGTTTGGTGGTTGAAAGCTTGGAGGATAATACTTTCGGGTAGGCCGGAGCTAATCATGTAGGTAGGTGGTGGGATGATTGTTAGGTAAAGGGTTATGGTTTGTATTGGGCTGTTCTTTTTCAGGGTCGGGTATCTTATTGAAGTCTATGAGGTATTGGATTTCATATCTGAGGTGAGCACAGCTATCAGTGTCATGACCGTGATACTGGTGGAAGTAACAATAACGGTTCATGTTGAGGTGTGGTGGGGGAGGATTTGGGAGTATTTTAGGCTCCAAGGGTTTTAAGAGTCTTTGCCTTGTCAATTTCTCAAGCACTTTGGATAAAGGTCTGCCCAGGTTGGAAAGCCGTCGGTTCTTAATGGCAGTAACTTTAGCAGAAACAGGCTTAACATCTGAGGATCCTCCAACGGCCCTCCTATTCGGACTATAAAACTTTCGATTCTCGGCTTCATCTTCTTCAATATCCATGACAATTTCCCTCAGCTGTCGAAAGTCATTAATCATGGAGGTCATTCTTCTTAGTTTGCCATAGATGGAAGGCTTGGTACCTTTGATGATCATCTTTATTTGGTCCTTCTCCGAAGGCCGAGTCTATATTTTCAGAAGTTGGCTTCTCCAGTGATCTACGTACTCATTGAAGTTCTCTTCCGGCTTATGTTTGGTATTCTCCAAGTCGCGAAGCGACAAGTCAATCTCCAAGTCTGTAACATACTATTTCAGAAAGGCGTCTGCCAATTCCCTCCAATCTTCCTTAACCTTTCTCTCAAGGCTATGATACCAAACTACGGGTGCCCCCCCGAGCGACATCTCAAACATTTTCTGAACTTGGCGCTGTGATAGGCCCACTGAACTCATTACCGAGACATATTACCGAAGATGGACCCCCGGGTCCCCATTTCTATTGAACTTGGCCATAATCCAACAAGTCCTCATGTTTACCCTCATAATCCAACAAGTCCTCATGTTTACCCTTCAGTTTACAAGTAACCGAATCCACCTGACCACGAAGTTTCTGTAATTCAGCCAGAGACCCGGCTATTCTCCCTGCGGTAAATTCAGCCATGTCATCATCTAAAGTGGGGACATCATCCCCAACCTATTCGGAGGCTCCTCACTCCTCACATTCTTAGAGTTTCCCCCAGCATGGGGCACAACCATATTAGCCATATCAGCGGTCAAAGCTTGTAACTGTTCAGTAATCTTGGTGAAACTGTTCTCAAACTGATCCATACAGGATACCTCATTCTTTGATTCACTCATGTTTGCTATCGGCCTCTTGGTGAGTCTTCCCTCTTCCCGAACCCAACGAGTATCTATGATGGCTTTTAAGACAAATGGGGTTAACATGGTGCATGTATGCATGAGGTGCATGAGATACATGTGATGTATAGAATATATAGGTTGGCCCATTATAATTTTAAAGCATTTAACCACACCATTGCGCGGCACAAACGTGTCCCAGTTAAAAAGGCCCAACAAGTTTACACTTTGCGATAACATGGCTAAACGACTTCAAATGATAAGGGGCCCGAACACAAGCATAAAGAAACAATTTCTACAGAGTGGCCTATCGGTATTTCAGAAACTTTTGGCCCAATTGTCATAGGATACGAACTCGTCCCAGTTTAAATGGCCCAACAAGTTCGCATTTCTGACAAGAAGTCCTACTGAATCCAAATGACGACAGTCCCTAAACACAAGTATAAGTAAATAATTTCTATTAGTTCTATGACTAAGGTTCACATACGGGTTTACGGGAGTACGGACAAAGGCTCTCGCTGACGAAGGATTTCCCATAACTAGGACTTCCCACTCAAGGATTCAAACGACCAAGTGAGCGTACCTTTTTTATACCTTACGGTACATGCCAACGAGTCATGGTGTGTGATTAACTGTCACATGGATTTCCCATTGTAGATTCCCCAAAGAGAGGGTGTAGCGAACTATCTTAAATACCTAAGTCTCTTAGGCTCTAATCGCCTTGGTGACAGGAATAAACAATGAGTCTTCCAAATTAGACACCAAACCATTACCTAGCTCAAAAAGTTCCTTTGATTAAACCCCTTTCAACCCATTATAGACACGATTAAATAAAGCACAAATCATAAACATCACAAGGCATGATTTCGGGGCCAATTCTCTATCCCTAGTGGAGTCGCCAGACTGTGAGACATAGAAATCGGTGACGCTGTTCTAGGCTCGCGGCTTAGTTGGGAGTACGGAATAGCCCACGGGGGAACTAAACCGGAGAAATAACATAGAGTTGCCACCCGGTGTGAATCGGGAAAATGTGATTTAAGGCCGCACTCACCCCTCGCAAGGGAAGACCTCAAACCGTTGGGTTTGGAATGGTCCCTTGTAGGGAACGCCTTCCCTCGCGCAGCGGAAGTGGTAAGACTCACGGACCGAACTTGAAAAATTTTTCCGCTC